>PYHX02000413.1:17018670-17050347 GCA_004302925.2 Cochliomyia hominivorax
TACTTCTAAATTGATTTGCATGGGAGGATATTAAAGATTTGGCATTGCGAATGTAGCATTTTTACTTCTTTAAATTATTTTTGCTTGGAAAATAATTTTGTTGCAGCAATAAAATTATTGTTACTTAATTAGCATTTTTGGAAATACAACTAAGCTATTTTGCGTATTTGGAATGAAGACAAAAGAAGTTGAAAAATATTTATTCAATTGAAGTGTTAACCACGCCTATTTTAGAGAAAAAGGCACAGAAACATATAACAGTTGTGGAAGAACTTTATCCGTAAACGTGATAATAATATTGCTGCGAATTGGTAGTTAAATCGTCGTCTGTGGTACGAGGTACTTTACTGATTTCGTTTTATAGCTTTCAAAAATATTTGTATTCAAAATCAGGTGCAACGGAATGTTATCCAAAGGCAGAAATTGGGGAAAAGGACCCTTTTCATCCTAACCTCGTTTTCACCTTTTGTAAGGTGATAGAAAATGGTACTGAGGACCTGAATGAATAATTAATGTTAAAAGAAGATTTGTTGCGAAAGCTTCCCTCTACTTCGGATAAAAAGAGATGTATTGTAAGGACCAAAATAGATGGATCAAATTGAAATAAACAAAAACAAAGATCAGATTAGGCAGCGTAGATACCAAGAAGAGTACTTTTTTAAATTAATTCAGTGTCTTTGAAACTTTTGAATATTTTTCAAATAGGTAAAAGTCCAACACCTTTAAAACGATTCAATTCCCAATTTACTAAAGAAAATCAAAATCTAAAACAAGATTTCCCCGGATTGATATTTTGGATATTGTAAACAAGGCGATTTTTAATGCAACAAATATGAATTTTGAAAACAGTGATTCCAAAATATTATTCCTCCACTACCATATTGGCGTATGGTTTCCGAGTCTAAAAGGACTTTGCTGTTATTACATACAACAAAGGACTAACTTATATATAACCTCAAAGCACTTAGAAAAAAATAGTTTCTCAAGATGGTGACATGTTCTAGAATTTATGTGAATTCAAAAGGTGAATGAATTTCGTATATTTTATGCGCGAACAGGTTTTTAGTTTTTAATTTATTACAGAAAAAATGCTTCTTGTTTTAACCTGCTAAAACATGATATGTTTAACTAGTCAAAGTGTTTAAAATGTGCGAAAAGATAAACTAAAACAAAAAGAAAGAAAACGATAAAGAAGATACAAAAATAGGTACACTGAACCAAAAAAAGATAGTAAATATAACGAAAAAAGTTTTAGAATTAAAGAAAAGTAGGTTAAATATGAGTCAATGAAAACTTTATTCATCATAACGAAACTTGACTCTAATTTTTCGTAAATTCTTCAAATTGACGAAATGAGTTCGTTAATAAAAATGTGGTTTATTTGATTAAATATTATTCAATTTGATTAAACATTATTCAAATTGACAAAAATAGATTCTTTATATAGATGAACATTATTCTATTGAAATACCATATTTAAGTTAAATTTACGAAGTTTTAGTTGAATTGAGGAAAGAATTACGTTTAATTGTTGTACTAAATAAACGTTTAAAATATTAAGGACCAAGGTAAAGAGTACTCCTAATATAGAACATCAAAAGAACTGTAACAGTGAGAATTTTCAAATTTCGTCCAATGACTTCCTCAAGTAACTGTTTTACTGGACAAAATGTAAGACGGAAAGAATCAGACAAAGCAAAAATTGATTCTCGAATATCTATAGATCTACACAGCAATAACTTAGTCCCAATTACATTATTTATTACACTTCGATTTGTGATATCTGAAATTTCTTTCGAGATTTGGTACTGAGCAGAATTTTTGTGCAGCAAAGCGCACCGGGTAAAAGGTAGTTTTAGATAATAATTATATAGTGTAGAAAACGTAATAGAAAACTTAAAATAATGCAATGTCAATAGGAATGGTGAACCGACCGCCTTGTATTTCTGACGAAAAGTTACTTACATCTTGGTTGATCAGCTGATCTGCTGATTATCCATTTTAATTTTTATGAATTTATGCAGAAAATTCCTTCTTAGATCTCTATATTCAATTTACATTTTCCTTGTCATATTTCATTTAATATGACAAAGAAAATAAAAGAAAAAAATATTTGACGAAAAAAGTAGTTAAATTAACAAAAATTTTATTCAAATTAACTTCATTTTAGTGTGAAGAATTGAATAAATTTGTGTTTTTCGTTATTTCTTTTAATAAAATCTTTGTCAATAAAACATCTTTTACTAAATATTTTTAATTAAATTTTTTTGATAATTTTTTTATTAAATGTTTTTATTATATTTGAAGAAAATTCTTCAATTTGAAGAAAAATTTTGTTAATTAGAATAAAAATATGTTTATTAACCAACTTTTTGTACGTTAAAATTCTACGCAAACTTTTTGGTTATATTAGCTACGATATTTGGTTCAGTGTAGCAGTAACAAGATAGAAAAAATTATATAAAATAATTAAATTCAAAATCTTTAATTTATTTTATTTCTTTTTAATTCTTCAATACAATGAGATCAATATTAATATGAATTTATGAAGACAAATTAAATTTATAAGATACTTTATTACTTTCAACGTGCCGTTAAAACAACTTAAGTATTTAAATATATATAAAATAATAACATTGAAAGTACTTTACATAAAGGCAAAAAGGACTAAATTGTCTTTTATTTCTATTACAGGAGTTGTCACAAGATGTCATGGCAGTTGCCATGGTAAAATTTAAAAAAAAAGAGAAACAATATTTTCTTTATTATCAAACTGGTCGTACATCAATCTTTATGCTTTACATGTTTACCCAGCTCAGACACAGACATACAAGAATAATGTCCTTTCAAACGAATACAAAAAAACAAGTTAAGAAAAATAAAAAGGAACAAATACTCAACCTCAGGCTGTTACTATCTTTTCTTTGTTTATTTTCCAAGGAACCCAATGACTAATAATATTTGTCATATGAAGGATTGAATGGAAGGATGTGGAAAAAGTTCAAATAGGATTAGGAAAATCGAGTTTATTTTCTTAAGAAATTTTAAATTTTCTAGAAATCGTCCTCATGACAAAATATACAATTTTTATAAAGATTAAAAATAGTGATTCCACAGTTAACCATTCAGATGTATGGAAGGACATCGAAAAGATTCTGAGTAGAATATTAGTGTGGGTCCAAAAAAAAATGCAGCTGTCATTCCGTAGTATGGAAAAATTTTACATTATTATGATTTCTGAAAATAACACATTTTTTGTCACGTTTCACAGAATACCGTCATTTTCCTTTTTAAATGTATATCGCCGCCATTCCATCATAGTTTGAAAGCGACTTTTATTTTGTTCTTTGAAAATTTTTGAATCCGGCTCACAGAGTTTAACTTCCGAATGCCTACACTGATACATGTTCCTATAAACGCATTCTTTCTTCACATCCAAATATAAAGTTAGATTTTCTTAATGAGAGCAAACATAACGGCACTTTTTTGAAGTAAACAAGATTGTTTCTCAAACTTGTTGTTTGCCTTATTCATGCGATCATCATGTGGAATATTACTATAGACGCAAACATGAAAACACCTTTAAAAAAGTAAATATATTTTTTAATAACAATATTTCTATTTTATTGCAGGATTTTATAATTTAAACGATAAATTTCATAACGTTTAAAATGGCTCAAGGACATATCTCTATACGATCAAGAAAATATCAAAAATAATTTTTTTAATGAACTACGACGTTCCAGAAGATTAGTTGTAAAATTAAGCGTAATTTCTTTAAGAAAGAACAGAATTATGGTGTTCGGAGATCAAACGACGTTCGGATGTCGAAACATAATTTCGGCAGTTGTAGTGTTAAATTTATAGCTCAAAACAATAAATATCTCTTAAACTATTAAAAACCTACCCACACTAGGAGGATTTTTCAAGGTCTACACTAGTTGTATTCTCTCATATAGAAAACGGTAGAGATATAAGGACTCTGGAAAGTTTTTTTTTGTCTCGAAGTCTCTAATTTTTTAATACTCCAAACCCCAAACTCAAAAACTTAAGTTTACTCATACCTCTGCTTTCATTAAGTGAAATGTTATAAACATCGCTTTCGGCTAGCCGTTCGGCTGTGGCAAATTTATTTCTATGTTATTTTTTAATAGAAACACTGTGCGACATAAATTTGTTCCTAACAAACAAGACTTTTAATATCGCATTTTGAGCATGTAAATAAAGCTTAAATAACAATATTAAATAACAATATTGTAAAGACCATAAAAAATTTGGATAGGGCGTGGGAGAGTGGTAGCTCTCTTACAAACGAAATTTGAAGACATAATATCTCTGAAACTATAACAGGAGATTTAATGAAATTTGATGCAAAGATGGAGCTATAATAGCAAAATATGCATTGCGCTATTTCGGAATAGGACACCAGGGAGTTGTGTCCCCTTAAAGATGGAATTATTTCTAAATTGATCGTCATAGCCGAATATAACATTAACATTCTTATTTGTTTTATTTTAAAATGCATTTTTAATAATAATTTTGGGTCGTTTGTGGACCTCTCTGAAAAATAGCTTAATTTCTAAATTAGACTTCAATTAAAGAGAATTAAGAATTTTAATTTTATATTTTACATTTGAGGTTTAAGTTTATGGGTTAATTTTTTTAAAAAATAATATGTAAAAAACATTTGCTCCTCCAAAAAAATAAAAAAATAGACCTTTTTGTCTAACTTTTACAGGATTTCATGCTGAAGTTCATTTTTTTGTATCTTTAGACTTTCCTTTTTTGCAAAATGTTTGCAGGGTGAAACAAACGCCCATTTGCCATCTTTATGAGTGTATGTGTGTGTGTTTGTATGACAAAGTCTTGTCATGTTAGGTTTATGTTTATCTTTGTAGTCATTTAAAAATGATTGTTTGTCTGTCGTTTGGTCTATCTGCCTGTTGTATATATTTTCTATGTATTTGTATGTATTTGCCAGGACTATTGGCATCTAAAAGTTTTCAAACTGACAACTTCATATCACCTGTTATTTACTTGTTACAAGTAGTTGTCTTTTTCTATACACAGATATTTTTATTTTCTATTTTTTGAATGGAGTTTTTGTTTTCCAATTTTTTTCTATTTTCTTTATTTTGTTTGTTCTGTTTTATGGAAAACATTTTGTTTTTTGAGAAAAAGTTGCATTTAAAAAGAAAAAAAAAACTTAAATTCAGCTATGCCGAATCTTTAATACCCTCCACCATAAATACGTATGCAGTATAAATACGTTTCGTAGATATGCACTTACACTCATAAACGTATACAATATATACGAGCTTTTCTTAAAGATCTTTTTGGCTTTAACTTTATTTCTTCCGAACCTATTTTGATTTATAATGTTACTATGTTACGAAAGTTCTTCCCTTGAATTTAGTGGTTGCCTTAGATATCGGTCTATATCTTTCAATATAAAGAAATGATTTTATTGGTTTTAAATAGAGAACTTCTTAGGACTATAAAAAATTCTCAGGTCAAACATCATTGAGCTCTGTCATTAATTGAGGATGTGAGCGTAACAACAACAGACGGATATAGCTAAATCGACTCAGTTTTTAATATGATGCTAGAATTTATATACATTATGGAATCCTTCTTAGCATTACACACGGAATGACAAAGATAAAATACCGTTTTCATCACTTATGATGGTGAAGGATATAAAAATAAATGAAAGGAAAAGGAAGAAATTTAACTCAGGCATAATATTTTTTGGAGTTTTCAGTTTATTCATATGAAAAAATATAAACAGACTCATACATCCATGCATAATGCATGATGCATGAAGAAAACAATGACTAATAAAGAGTATTTTTAAGGAGCAACAATTAGAAAAAAAACACAATTGAAATGACATTAAGATACTTTAAAAAAAGTAGTAAAATAAAAGTATAAAGATTTTTTTTAAATAAAAAGGACACAATTTTAAGAAAGGACTGTCATTGGATTAAAAAAAATGCAAACATCAGACATGATATCCATTTGAGGGAGTAAACGCTAGACAAATAAACAAAAATATCATGCAGACACATCAATTTCTAAAATAATCACACCCAATAATATTGAAAATAAATATTTAAATAAAAAAAATCACACAAAAAGTAAAAAAACTGAAACACAATAAACTATTGAGTGCAACAGTCAAGGGTTAACACCCACTAGTCTCATTGAGGAAATGAAACATATCTGTGGCTTAAAGGAAAAACAACATAATTCACTTTATTGAATTATCATGGTGCCATCGTTGAACTAAGAAACGTATTACGAAAAAGTACGAAAGTAATTACATAAACGATACATATTTTGTTTTGTCAGTAATATTTAATTTAGTTAATATTTTCCTCTTTCATACTTCATTCTAAATTTAAAAACAAATTGCTTGAAAAGTTCAAAAATCAGTTATGTTGTTTTTCCTTTTTGCCATAAATATTATTACACATTTTTATTGAAATATCAGCAAATACCTGGTACGTTATACTATTTTACTTCTTTACTAATGCCAAAAGGGTGTTAATCAATGATCATATATTAAGGAAATTCAGAAGTTTTTATAAAAGTCGATTTATCTCGTATATTAGAGCTGTTCATGCAGTTTTTTATAATGCCAATCTCGTCAAGAGATAAATCGACTTTTTTTGCTGCGAGGAGTATTAAGTGTATTAACACTACTTTTGAAATTTTTAATAAAACTCAATAATTCCTGCTACAAAATAAGGGCACTAATCTTTCATCAATTTTTCGAATTCTGAAAATTTTTTGATAATTAACCACTTAAATTGTAGCCAAAACCGGAACAGGAGTTCCAACCGCAACAGGAATCAGACGATAAATTATAATCTACGTTTCGAAATTTCTAAGATTTTTATATTTTTAGAAGTTTCAAGCATAAGTCTTGGTACCTCTATTTAATTAAAAATTTTTATGAATTATATTATTTGATTTTTTTTAAATTCATTTCAAATAATAATTAAATAAAACATGCTTATGTGTTCAAAAAATAAAAAAGGAAAACCTTCTGGTAACTCTATATTTTTGAACTGCCAAAGTGTAGGTACCCCCAACATATTTTACGAAAATACATACTTCGCAACCACCAAACTTGCTTGCAAGTGAATGGCAACAAATATCATTGGAGTAAACAAAAAACACAAAACCTTTTAAATGAAGTACTTAAACTTAAGGGACAACCTACTAGAATTTTTATACACTTAAGTTTATTTTCCCATTAAGATATCTTTGTCAAACTATAAAAATGTTGTTTGTAAGGAATTTGGTAAATGTTTTTAAAAGAAATTTTGGACCCATATATGTAGATAGTCCATGCAACTCTTTTAGTTTCAAGGATATACGAGTCTTTTCAAAGTTAGTGGACTTAACTTACTTCAAAAAGACTTAAATGTCTCTGATACACAAAACAAAAAATTTGTTTTGTCTCAATTCATAAAAGAATTTTGGCAAATACTCGAGATGGCTAAATTTAGAGGCCACCTCCTAACCAGATTACGACCATGACTAGATAGGGGTCCGTATTATTCTAAATGAGCTCAGAAATACCTCATTTCTAAACATGTAATATTTCATTAAAATATCTTTAAACACACACTGTGCTATATTAGGCTCCCAAAAGTAAGAACCACTTTGTTCCAGGTGAAGTTCTAATTACAGCTCTAATTTCTGGACGAACAATTTTTAATATTATTAAAGTTTCCAAATATTTTCGAAGTCACTTTGTTATGAATAACAGACTCATAAATGCGAGATAAATGTAAAAACAAAGTTTAATTCGAAATTCCACCACCACAAGAAGTGAAGAGGTGATATTAGCTTTGCCATGTCGGTTATCACACCAAGAAGGAATCATCTAAGACAACAAAATGTCTTTCTGCATAGATAAATCGACTCAGATATTGTCCGTTCGTCTGTCTGTTGTTGCCACGCTTAAACTTTTATTATTGCTAGAAGGTCAATGAAATTTGGCAAAGTTTATTATTGTAATACTCTGGTTGCCATTTCAAACCCCCAAAATTGGTTCATTTCAAAGAAAGTTAAAGATCGATATCTTAGATATTCTCAAAATTCCAACAAAAAATTTTTAAATTTTTTGTTCAATTTAAAGCAAACATATTTAAACAAAATCTGGTCATTATAAGGAATTATATATGATATATCATTATGTCAATCAGGATCAATAGAAAAAAGTTTTAGTCACAAATATAACATATTTTATGACCCCCGAAAATAAGTATGCTCGACCAAAAAAAGATTGTATTGATCATTGTGCGTTAGAATAATGGATGTTAAATGGGACTGGTTTTTTCAAATCCCGGGATTTCAGATTTTAAAAAGCAGATCCCGGTATCCCTGGATTTTTCGGGAATTTTAGAAAAAAAATCATTTTTACTGTTCGAAAAACCGAACACCGGAACGAAAGGGATTAATAACTATCCACATTCTGTTTGTGACAAATAAACTTACAATGATTTTATTATACGGGAATTCCCGGAAAATTCGGTGTTTATGAGTCCCGAAAAATCCTGAGATTCATTTTTTTCAAATCCCGGGATTTTCGGGTCGGGATTACGTTGTATTGAATCATAAATGTTTGACGTACTGTGTTTGGTACCACATACATGTAGCGGAAGGGATTGAAGATTCGGAACTGCCTAATTAAGCATTCTTACTTGTTTCTTTATGCCACTGAACAAAGATCAATTTATGACAATTTATGAGAATAGAAATGCCCAGATATTAGAATTAGAGGTTCTAATTTTAGATCTGTATTGTAAATTCTGGATAAACAGTTGGAATTTGTGAGATTTTTGAGGTTATTTTCTTAAGTGGACTGTTTATTTAGAAATTAATATATTTTTAATCACATATAGAACTTACCTTTCCAAAAAAATGAGTTTCCAATTTTCGGTTTGAGAAAAAATCTAAAATTAAAACAAAAATTCAAAATCAGTAATAATAATGTAAATTATAATAAATTCTTAAATATAATAATTAATAATTAATAATTCTAAATATTAAATATTTGAATTCACAATAAAAAATTCTGCCACTCAATTGAACATTTTGATTAAAAATCCTGTTTAATATATAATTTTTTGTGTGTGTGTGTGAGTTGTTTGAATACTCTAGTAATTTTTTTCTATAAATCTCCAAAGTGAAACCACTTCAAATATATATTTTTTTTCAATTTCCACTTGGAATTTTATTCATTTCGTTTGTTTAAGTATTGAGTTTTTTGCCTCTGTATTTGTTTTTGTATCCATGTGAGTGTAATTTTTATTTTTTTATTAAAACCAACATTTGCTGTGTCATGAATAGTTTTAGAGTTAAATAATTTACATTTTGATGCAGCAAAAATAACTCAAACTGTTTACATTTCTATGGTCCAGAATTTATTTTTGATTGGTTCAAATCTCTAGGGTGCTATGGGTTAGGAAAAGATAGGAAATTAAAAAAAAATATGTGTATTTAAATAAAATATATACATATTACAGTGGTAACAAAGCAATATTTTTGGGATATAAGAAGTAAGACTGAAAAATTCTAAACACACATATATGCTAATAAAAGTAAGACGACTACACTTACAGTTTTATTGCTTTTACATCTGATTCCAATTATAATCTGATTAAAAATTTCAAAAACCCTTCCATTAATGTTTCTATATTGCTTTCTGTCATTTTGCGCGAAGTGTAAGTCCATCTGCGTTTATAATCTACCATACTTTTGGACATCATTTTTGTGCTCTTCAATTCGCTTTTAACAAGAGCCAAATATCTCTCCACTGGCCTTAGGCCTCGGTTAGATTGAAGGATTTGCCTCACTTGGTACAAATATCACATTATTGTTTTTCACTCACTTATTTGCCATACTGATAGGATACCAAGTTTGGCCAAAAAAGTGGACACAACATGAAGTCTTATAAATGGCACCAGTCTTTTTTATAAAACATTTCTTGAAGTAAATTTCGGTACTTATAGAGCCCGATGTAACAAATGATTGTCTTCTTTTGCAGCAACTGCATGCTGCTTGCTACAGCAGGAACTTTTTCGGAACTTTTGACTGCCTTTAACTGCTAAACTTTCATTCGCAGAAGCCTCAGTAATATAATTTTTTTGACCAGGAATCTGCCAGAAAATACGTTTCGCCATTCATTACACAGCAGCATTTTTTTAAACTTTACTTCAATTTGTTTTTGGCCTCTAAATTTTTAGCAGCGTTCATATCAGGAACTTTTTGAGCTTTGTATGTTTTTAAACCTGCATTAGTTTTAACTTTTCGTTCCAATTAGTCCGATTACTAATTAAACGGGCTTCTTTCTGTTGGAAACACTTCGAAAATATTTTATATTTTTTGGCTTGAGAAACATCATTAGAACCAGAGTTTCTTTGTTACTTGATCAGAAAAATATATATCATATAATACTTGGGTTAAAAGTTTTAATCAACAACGTGTGTTAAGAATTTCTCGATCTCACACCTTAATTATGTACATATCATAAAAACTATTCAGTATTTTAAAAGTTTCTACATTATTTTAAAAAGGAAAAATTTTAAAACTTTTTATTATTTTAAAATTATTCATCCTTAATAATTCAGATCATATTTAAAACATCATAAATATATATATATAACCCACTGTAATTTTACTTTTTTGTATTATATAATTCCAAGAATATGAAATACCAGTATGAATTGTATTTATGTTATTTGCAAATTGTTTATCATTTTTTTTCTCTATTTTCAGAGATTTTTTTTAAAAATAAATAAAATATTTTATAATTAAATTTTTTACAGAACGACTGAAATCGAAAAATTCTTAACATACGTTTTTCATAGAAATTTTTAACCCAAGTTTTTTTGTTTTTGATGAAGTTAAGTTTTAAAATATGTCAGTTATCATATTAAAGAAGTCACCAGAAAAAGTGCGCAAAAAGTTAGTAAATATTTACAACAAAACCCAAATTGGTCCTAACAAAAAATTTGCAAATCATTCAAAGGTGTGCAGTTAAACTGTTTCCAAGTAATTTCAAAAGAGCTCCCTACACATGCGGTCGAAAAGCAGCCCTGTTAGCTCACTGCTCGGACTATTTGGCACAAAAAATTAAAACTAATGCAGGTTTAAAAACATACAAGACTCAAAAAGTTCCTTTTAGGAACACAGCTAAAAATTTATAGGCCAAAAACAGAGCACGGAAATTGAAGTTAAGTTTTTTTTATTGCTAATGTTAGAGGGATTGTTGAAGAAAAGTCCCAACAAGTTCTTAGTATGGCAAACAATATGCAATTGCAGCAAAATATTTGTTACATTTGTTATGACGACTGCCTACATTCACAAGACATCATAATGTGTCCACATATATTTTGGGCTGACATGAGATCCTGTTACTACAGAAAAGAAGCACTTGAATGGCACAAGAACTATAATGTGGTATTTGTACTAAGAGAGACAAATTCTCTAAACTGCCCAGAGCCACAATGTTAATGAAAGGTTCAAAAATTTATCTGTAGTGAATATTTCGATCTCACTCCTTACTTTCAAGTAAATAAATAAGAAAAGGTTTTCTAGTCAACCTCATTCAGATATATTTCATGTAATAGTTTTTACTGCAATAAACTTCCAATTCTTGATATGGGTGCGTATAAGTAATAAATATAGAATAGATAATACTTTCTATTAATCATACGCAACATAACACTATATCGCAAGTACTAACTTTTAATAAAATTTCTCTCAAGAGAAACTATTACTGTTGGAAATTTCCATTCTAAAATTTTGGCGAAAGAAGTAAGTTTAAGTACTTTTTTCAACGTAAATTTGTTATCACTGACAAATGTTTAAGCGACTTTAGAATACAACAAAGTGCAGTTGTCAAAAAATGGCAAACGATACGAAAAAGAAGAAGCAAATAAAAGAAACTATCACACAGTGTTTACAAACTGATATTTTGGTAAAAATTCTATAACTTTTGATCCGTTAGAAGGACAATGGAATTTTACATAGTTAGAGGTGAAATATTTTAGAGAACTAGATCTAGAGAAGTTCAAGTGCCTATGTGTTTATTGGCGTAGTCGGCGATTTTCCAGAGTTGGCCACATGGGGTATTTTGATTATTAATTTTTTTTTTTTTTCAAAAAAAAAAACAGTTATATTTTTTATTTTCTATATATAAATCTTATTTTTTTCTAGAAAAAATACGCTTTTGCGGTAAGTTATCTGTTATTGTCTCAGATAACTTACCACTCAAATTTTAACCCTTTTTCATTTTTGTAGTTCTCATTGATAAGCAAACGTGAAGCTCTTTAATGAGTGGCAACTCAACGGTACTTTTTTAAAGTAAACAAAATTATTTTCTAAGTCTTGTTCTTTGCTTTATTCATGCGATCAAATGTTCTTGGTACTATTTCATGTGGAATATACCTATAAACGCAGACGTTAAAATAGCTTTAAAAAAATATACATATTTTTTGTAATAAAACAAAACAATTTGATTGTAGATTTTTATTATTGATAAATTTCATAACCTTTAAAGAGGCCCAAAGGCACATTTTTGTCCGATCAAGAAAATATCCAAATTAAAAGGATGTTACAATAGAGAAATTGGTCGCACAATTAAACGTTATGAAATTGTGGTGTGTAATTTGTTAAAAGTACAGAATTAATGCGTTTGGAAACTTGTCAAGGGAAATACAAAATTAAAAATAATAATAATAATAATAATAATAATAATAAAACAAACTTAATCTTCCTGTAACTTCCAATCATATTACTCACATTTTACGAAGAGATAAAAACATAAAATGAAAGAAGCCAAAGTGCAAGCCAACGCTCACATAAAACAGGATTAAGAAAATCGTCTAAAATTCACACGAAAATGCATCAAATGGGCAAATGAGTGAAATAAAGATTATTTTATCTGACGAGAAAAAAATAATAATTTGGAAAGTCACAACTCATACTCATGTTATTGGCACGATGTAGAATCAAACGATGTTCGGTTGTCAAATGGTAATTTCGACGGTTTGGTTATGGTTTGGGCAGCATTTTCTGCAAATGGCAAATCCAACATTTGCATATCATATATCATGGTTTTATGACCACAGCGTACCTCTATTTCACAGTCCGCCTTGCAGTGCGAAATTTTTGGGTGTACATGGCATAAGATTTATTTAAATAATGCCCAAAATGAAAGCATAATGACTTTAACAGGGCTAAAGCTACGACTATTTCAAAAAGAGCAAGTTTGGGAGGAAATTGATCTTCTTGATAAAAATAAGTGGAAATAATACCAAACCATATTATTGAGATGATCCACAATAAAAAATCATCCCTCGCTCATTATTTTTTATGCTACAGACATTTATAAAATAAAAAATAAATATAAAATAAAAAATTATAAAATAAAAAATCGAGAACCTGTGATGATATTTAAATAATGCCCAAACGAAGCATAACGACTTTAACTAAAAACAAAAGAACATATTATTTGCCAACTAATTTTTATGTAAAATTTTTTCTAATTCTTAAAAAAAAATTAAGTGCTTTTATAGGAATGTGCATCAGTGTATTGAAATTCGACTTAAAAATGAATTAAAAGTTTGTTGTTTCTTCGAATATATATATATATATATATATATATATATATATATATATATATATATATATATATATATATATATATATATATATATATATATATATATATATATATATATATATATATTGGTATGTGTGTAGTTGTAAAAGTGTTTATGTGTATAAGTAATCAATGTTTATTACTATTGACTATAAATGTTGTATTTGTTTGATATGTGTTACGAAAGCAATTTGAAAATTTGTTAAAATTCGGATTCTGAAATGAAAGAATTACTTACAAAAATTTCTAATACTAATTCGGATTCTGAAATGAAAGAATTACTTACAAAAATTTCTAATACTCTGTTGTAAAATGTAAAGTATTTCAGTAAATGTGTTATACATCGATCGTATAAAAGGTAGTCAGACGGGGCTATACGCTGGGTAAGTCTTACAACATGTGGCCGAGAGTCTAATGATTGTTCATTGTTTGCTCTCTTCGAAGGAATAAAATGTTTTCGTTACTGGTACTCTTTGACTCCCTGAACTGATATAGTTTATAATACAAAATACCCTTCAGATTCTACCAAATATGGAAGTCTTGATTTGGTTACATTTATTTCATTCGCTACAGTCTTAAGGAGTACACCTTCCATCTCCAAAAATTTATATAGATCATTGCAATATATTACAAAGAATTTCAGATTCATTATGTCTCCTATTCTTTTTATTAACTTTTACTTTGAACCTCTTTAATTTATTTATTTTTATATAAATTTTTATTGTTTATGATTTTCTGTTTCCGTTTTTTTTACACAAAAAAAGGGGAAGAAAATGAATAAAAAAACTCATACAATTTTATATTATTGAGGTTTAAGGCTGCTGCTGCCGTTGTAGTTGTTGTTATTGCTATAACTATTAAACCACAATATGATGAGTTGGAAGGAAACAATGTATTTATAATATTTTGTATATGTGAGTAAGTATATATGCGTATGTGTGTGTATAGAAATGAATAAGTATAACTATAAGTGTCTATAAATTTGGTAGACCGTCCTGGTTTTTAATAACCGGTTTTAACCGGTTATCTCCTTTTTTTCTAAAAGTGCATTTTTATGAATTTTTATCGTATTGAAAACTGTCAAAATTAATTTCTTTTAAAGTTTAAAATACTTTGAGAATACACTTCAGGATCCTATAAGTACACAGAGTTAAAGATCATTTTCAATGTACAGTTGTATAAAAATAAAGTTAAACATGTCAGAGTGCTATATTCTGTGATACCCTTTACCACATTTTTATATGTACGAAGTTTCAACAACATTAAGATAGACACATACACTCGAAAGCATCCTACACATTTACACACTAAAAACAACAAACTTTTTCATGTAGAAGTCCTAAATTTGTATGAGCGTACTTTGGGAGTTATAAAGCTCTTTTTAAAAATATTTACATATTTTTGACTTTAGCTCTTTTCTACTTTGATTTGGATGATTTTTGGAATAGAAATGGGATGTATTATAGTTAAATTTTATTTTTTATTATGCAAAAATCGACAAACGTATTTTATCTTAAATTTAAGGTTGTCTCAGATATCGGACTATAACTTTTTTTCTGGTTTTAAACTGCTTTGTACAATAACAAACAATATGACAATTTTTTTTAATAAATAAAACTATTTTCTTATTATCTCTAGGCCTTTTTAATATTTTACTTAAAAACCCGATAACCGGTTTTTATTAAAAAAAACGAACCCGAAAGCGGTTTATTTCATTTTTCGAAGAAACCAAAAACTGGTTTTAAAAAAAAATTCGAAAAAACGATCATCCTACTTAATATATAATATATATGTTTATGAAAGTAATACAAAAAAGGATGTCCTATAAATGTAAGTATGCTGATACACACATACATAGAGAAAATATACATATAATTATTAATATAAATGTTAATAAATTCTTTGTAAATGTTAAAATAAAAAAGGATTGTATTTATTTCAGAGAACCTCAAAGTTCTGAAAATAGGAAAATTTCTTAAGGATTTTGAATATTGAAGACTTTTAAACTAAAATCAAGAACATCTGGAAATACCTCGGCTCTAACTTAAAAAAGGTCCTAAGAATAATCCAACGATCCAACGAATCTTGCAAAATTTAAAATAATCGGCTTGACACGCTCAAATAACAAAGAAAATCTATATTTTTTAATAACCAAATTTGTATAGGGCTTGGGAGGTGTTTTCCCCAAGCTCTTTAGAATTCAGTTACCACGTACTCTCGTTTTTGAAGGAATAAACCAGTATTTAGTTCGGAACAAAAAATGCTTTGGTGAATAAATGTTGCCAATTCTTTGTTCAAAAATTAAATCGTTTAAGATTCAGCTTCAGATTATTATACGGATTCATACATTTATATGGTACCCGCTAATTTAAAAAGTCTTAAAAACAAGAATCTATAAGAGAGAATCTAAAAATTTATGAATCCATATTTTTATAGAGATTAAGAAGTCCGAATTTTGTTTTAATCACAATTTCCTTCGTCTAAATTCATAAATGAATCTTTGACGAAAGGTGGCTAAATTTGGAGAGTAACCGACTACGCCCCTGACCCTGACGTATAGGGTATTCGAAAATACCTCAACTCTAATCATGTGAAATTTTATGAAGATATCTCTAACGGTTCAACAGTTACAGTATTTATGTCATAAAATCAATTTGAACAAACTGTGCGATGTACACTAATTTGAATGATGTATCTAAAAAATTTACTTTGATATTGTACACTGATGCACATTTCTATAAATGTATTTATTTACTTATTATTTTTTTTTTCAATTTTTGTTGTTCATGCAACCAAATGTTCTTGGTGCTATATTATGTCGAATATTTCTATAAACGCAGACCCGTAAATTGCTTTAAAAAATTACAAAAATAAAATATTATAAATATCTCTTCTTATAAATTTAAATGTCTTAATTCTATTACAGAATTTTCTAATTTAATACAAAAATTCCATAACGTTTAATGATGCAAAATTTCTTTCTATGGACATTATTTTGGTGTTCGGAAACCTAAAAAGCAGATTAATCTTATAAAGCAGGAAGGAACCAGTAACAAACTGAATTTTACATAAAAAAAGAACAAACTAAATCATACTTGTGACATTCCAGCACGTTGCTCATATTACGGATAAAACCGCATAAAGAGAAAAAAGTTAATTCTCCCTGATGAAAATAATAACAATTAAGATTGTCCTTATTCTAGATCAAACGATGTTTGAGATTTTTGATTTATTCTAACAAAAATAAATAGCACAATTTATACCGAATTGCTTGAAGATGCTCTTCCCTCTTTTTTAGATGAAGATTGCCTATTTCACCAAAGTAGGGCTGCAAAACTTGTTTCAAATCAGTCCAAATCATGGTCTAACGAACACAACAAAGTTCTGTTGAACTGGCCGGCATGCAGTTCGGTCTTACACCCAATGGAAAATTTGTGGAAATACATGGTCCGTAAAGTTAATTTAAATAATGTCCACGAAAACATATTATCTTTAACGGAGTTAAACCAAACCATAAAGCAATATTGGGGGGAAATTGATTTCAATTTTCTTAAAACTTAACGGAATCAATGCCCGAAATTATCCATCCATTATTTAAAAAATTATAAACTTAAATGCGTTTATAGAAAAAAGTTTTTAGTTAAAAATAGTTTAAATGAAGTTTTAGTTGATTCAATAAAAATATTATTTGCCCTCTAAATCTTATCTCGTTTAATGTTTTCAACTCTTTAAAAAGCAGTTATAGGAATTTGCACCAGTGTTTTGGTGCATACTGTTCAAAGAAAGAATGAATTCATAGATGTTTTGCAATTATTTTCAGTATTATTTCCATAGAACTGGAACTTCTGGATATTTTCTCCTATTTGTATACAAATACGTATTAGTATAGATTTTTTCTCTCTGAATATTATACTATAAATGTATTTGTGTTGTACATATACAGGAGTATAAAAAAATTTTCATTTAGATTTGAATGCCTCTAGCGGCAATAAAGTGCAAAATATACATTCTGGATAACAATCAATGGGCAGAGGGAGATTTTATTTTGATTTTGCGGAAACAGTAACTTCGGTTGATTTGTAAAAAAGGGGTTTCGTCATAAATACTTAAAATACCTAAATCAATTATACAATTATCCCAAAATTTTGATTGAAACTATAACATAACCTGCAAATATAATATTTATATTTGTTATTTTAAGATTTTGATTAACTTAGATTAAACTTAAAAATTAAATTAAAGTACGTCGACGTCTCTGTTTGTGAAGAAATATCTTAAAACTGAAAATATTCCAAATAATTATACTCATATCCTTTATCCCTTTAGCTATAAAATCTACGCCTTTTTTCATTATCATAAAAATATACATTCACACACCTTCATATAAATTTATTTTTCATATCAATTTTATCTAAAACAAATACATACACATCATTTCATATACACATACATACAGAGGGGAAAGAAAAGCAACAAAGTATTTATTTCCTAATGGAATAAATATGTAAAAATTATATGTACGTACATGTGAATGTGTTAAATAAAAATTAACAAATAAAAATAATAAATTAAACTACAACGAATTTTAAATACCTCACAATGGCCCCACAGTATGTTTTTTTAAAAAAATTAAATGGCAGCTAAAAAGATTTTTATGTAACTAGAGCTTTAATTATGATATTTTAAATAAAACCAAAATTGTTCTAGTTCTAGTTCAATTCTAGTTCATTTATAGTTCAGTTCTAATTTCGTTCTAATTTGGTTTTAGTTCAGTTCTAGTTCAATTCTAGTTAATTTCATATTCAGTTCTAGTTCAGTTATAGTCCAGAACTAGTTCTAGTTCAGTTCCAGTTTAGTTCTAATTTAGTTCTAGTTCAGTTCTAGTTCAGTTCTAGTTCAATTCTAGTTTAGTTCTAGTTAAGTTCTAGTTCAGTTCAATTCTAGTTCAGTTTTAGTTCAGTTTTAGTTCAGTTCTAGTTCAGTTCTAGTTCAGTTCTAGTTCATTTATAGTTCAGTTCCAGTTTAATTCTAGTTTAGTTCTAGTTCAGTTCTAGTTCAATTCTAGTTCATTTATAGTTCAGTTCCAGTTCAATTCTAGTTTAGTTCTAGTTCAGTTCTTGTTCAGTTCTAGTTCATTTATAGATCAGTTCTAATTTCGTTCTAGTTTAGCTTTAGTTCAATTCTAGTTCAGTTCTAGTTAAGTTCTAGTTCAATTCTAGTTCAGTTCTAGTTAAGTTCTAGTTCAATTCTAGTTCAGTTCTACTTCATATTTAGTTCAGTTTTTATTCAGTTCTAGTTCTGTTCTATTTCAATTCTATTTCAGTTCTAGTTTAGTTCTGATTTAGTTTTAGTTTAGAACTAGTTCTTTAAGAAATATTAAATTATCGAATAAAATCTTAGACAAACAATGGTCTTGTGTGGAGGAAGTTGAAGGTGGAATAAAAATTGTAACATCTAGCCCTTCGGAAGCTCTTAACATTTTAAATTCTTTAACGATTTTTCGCTCTACTACACAACCATTGATAACCTTTATATACTCTCATTTCCCCTGTAGGGTGTGAAAAAATCATATACATTTATGATTAAAACAATTCGGTTTCTATGAATTGTTTCAGATGTAACCACACAAAGAGAGAGAGAGAGAGCAAGAGAGCAGGGCTAAAGGTTAAATATAGATTTTTGTATATTTTATTCAAACGCTCATAAAAAGTAAATACAAGAAGAAAATAAAATAAACTATGAAAAATTTAATGAAATTCAAATACTTTCAGTTTCTGGTGTAAAAATGGTCATATAATATTAATAATTGAGTCCACAGCCTTCGGTTACAAAATAAATTAAAACTGTTCCTCGAGTAAATTTCATGTGGTAAATTATAAGCAACAACAATTTTACAGTGAAGGATGGAAGGAATTATTACTCGAAATGTATTATTGTTCCAAAATGTAAATGTAAAAATGATGAGAATTTTAATTTTAAATAAATGAAATTCAAACATATAAATTTTTAATTTTTTTAATGAAAATGTTTTGTCAAAAAAGTGAAAAAAGGTACCGGAATGAAAGAATCGTTGCTGTGAGTTCTGAAAAAGCCTTTTTGTGTTTTGCTATACATGATTTAATGAAGGCTTCAATTTTAATTGTAATCGAATATTATGACGATTTTGAGAACGTAAGAACCAAAATAAAAAAATTCGTTAGAAACCTTTAACAACGATATATAACTAGTTGCGATCAGACTTATCTCTTCTATTATTTAATTCTAGGGAGTAACTGGTGCAATAACTCTTTTTGTATTAAACCGACCCATCCCATACACTATGAGCAAATTGCTTTCTATACCCTACACCACTATAGGTGATGGGTGAAGTATGTCTGATGTTAATAACGGACAGAAAAAAGTGCTACCACTACTTTTAAGTATACCAATCGATTCAAAATCATTTTCTAAGTCGATTTAACCATGTCTGTCTGTTCGTCCGGCTGGTTGTCCATGTAAAGCTTGTTCGCAAAATATAGGTGACAATTTAGAGAATATCCTAATACGATGGACGATGCCTATTGAAATTGATTATGATTGGTCCATTACAAATGTTCCCCGGAATGGAGGTTTTGGTCCCTTAATTTCTTATATATGAAACGTTTTTAACCAAATTTTGAAGAAGTCCTATGCTATTCTAAAAAGATGTGCCATATTGTACCAGGATCGTTCCATTATTTCTTATAGGTCCTATACAAATATCACTATCAAATATCACTTTGAGGTATTGTAAAAATATTTAGTCAAATAAGTGATAAATATAAACCAAAACCGCTATGTGAAATTAAACGTGAGTCGGTCCATAATTTTTTCTAATTCACAGAAAAATTCCCTTAAAAAAGCATAAATTTACATAAATGTTAGTATAACAATAATCTCTTGCACACTTTAGTATAAATAAGAAAAACTAATTATACGAAGGCGATTACAAATTTTTCGTAGCAGTCATCAAACCAACAAGCTTGATCAGCTAAAATTTTTTCTTGTTTTCTAAAATAATTGTGTAAATTCACAAAAAAATTTCATTTTTTATGAAAAATGAATTTTTTTTGTGAAAAATGAAATTTTTTTGTGAAAAATTAAATTTTTTGTGAAAAATTAAATTTTTTGTGAAAAATTAATTTTTTTGTGAAAAATTAAATTTTTTGTGAAAAATTAATTTTTTTGTGAAAAATTAAATTTTTTGTAAAAAATTAAATTTTTAGTGAAAAATTAAATTTTTAGTGAAAAATTCAATTTTTAGTGAAAAATTCAATTTTTAGTGAAGAATTAAACTTTTTGTGAAAAGATAAATACAGTTGTAGGAGAGTTTCTGTTCTGAGTAACGACTGTGTGGATAAATTTTGAAATGATTAGTAATAGAAATGTTGCACCCTGATATCGGTTTAATAACGGGATTTTTTAAGAAAAACAAAATTAGATTCCAGTTAAGGTTAATTTAATAAATTGTGAAAAAGACTTAATTTCAACTTGGATCACTATGTGAAATTTATTTGAAATCGGACTTCCAAATTCGTAGACCAATTTTAAAAAAGAAATTACACGTTTATTTCCAATTAAATTTTCATTTGAAATACTGTATGTCTTAGAAAACACAACTGACAAATCTGTGGCAAAAAGGAAAAACAACATAATTCATTTTTTGAATTTTCACGGTGCATATTTGAACTTCAAAATTAAATATAAAAAATTACGAAAGTAATTTTTTAAACGACTCATATAATACGCTGTCTTATCAGTATTAGTATGTTTAGTTAATATTTTCATTTTTCTACTTCTTCGTACTTCATTATAAAGTTCAATAAAGTTGCTTGAAAAGTTACAAAAATGACTTATGTAGTTTTTCCTTTTTTTTGTTACAGAATTCAAGTCAGACAATGAGATTCGATCGCGCAACTAAACTCGATTTAGTCCAAATATGTAAACTTAAATGAATCCATCAATATTTGGACCTGCATACTTTAGATTTTTATTAAACTTCTTGAGATATAAAATTTATATCTCACACTGACCGATCAAAATATATAAAAATATAAAATTATTTATTTTCAAATTCTTGAATCGTTTACTTCACATACATCACTAATAAATGTCTATATCAAAATATTACATACAGCTGTAGTCAAAATAATAGCACCACATGCATACGTCTTTTTTTTAAGAAGCTGTTTTTATTTTATGGTTCAATCAAATCAAAAATAACTTAAAAAAGATATTGAAGAAGAAACAAATTACCTTTTGCCAGAAGTCTTGATAAAACCTGGTATCAAAATAATAGCACCAACCAGTTTCAATTAATACTAAAACTAAATAATTGTTGTTTAATTTTTTTTTGGAGTATTTTATCGAATTAAGGTAATAACAGTCGAAAATCGCCTTCCCATTGAATTTACTACATTCTGGCACCTTTCCAGGAAAAAATATTTCTATGCCTGCTTAATAGTGGTCCAAAGACCGCTTTTATTGGTCGCTTTAATTACCCTTATCGGGAGACTGGGCAGGTCATATAATTATAGTGTCTCCAGTTGTCTTGTTGCATCGCCTAAATCAGTCTCATTTGTTCAGATACATACTGTAACATTACTTCGTCTAATATTTTTACATGTTCTGGTACATCCATAATAGTTTTAATACGGTAAATGGGTCCAACACCACAGTAGGAAAAGCACCTCCATACCATAACACTAGGACCTTCGTGTTTGAAAGTTTTTGTTGTCCATTTTTTACTATACTCCTTGCTAGGAGGCCTTCTTACAAAAAAAATATATTTTAGATTCATCGGTCCACAGAATACTACTTCCCTTTTTCAATATGCCAAAGCAAGTTAGTTTTAGCAAACTTTAATCTATTTGAGAAATGAGAAGCAGTTAAGGGGTCTATGGGTTTTCTAATTATTATTCTAATTAAGCTTTCCACGTCCACGACTCTCTACTTTTAATTTGTAGGTTATGGTATTCCTAATCATTTCCTTTAATTATCCAATAATTTTTTTATTTCGGCATAATTTTGTTCATCAGAACTGTGGTTTATATTGAGTTCACACTTTTCCGAAGTACAGTGTTAAAATCAACTCATTATTTATATTCTAATAGTAAAATGTATAATGAAAATGGAGCAATAATTTTGAGAGATCCCAATCTAATATTTTGCCTTTATAATCAAATAATAATCATTTTCTCCGAGAATATACTTTGAATAACGGGACTACAAAATTATGGATAAAAATAGCCATGAAAAAAAAAAAAGAAAAACACAAATTAGCAACGAAAAAATGACATATAAGTAGTGCTATTATTTTGACCGCAGCTGTATATTTACAATGTACTTATACATAAATTTATTTATGGTGTATTGAAGTATGAAATTGTTGTATATAAAAAAAGGAAGAAGAAGAAAAGAAGTATGTATTAATTTCAGGCTGATGAATAAAACACATTGTTGCATCCCACGTAAATTAAATGTTAAATATATGTTTATGTGTGTGTGTGCAGTTTGTTCAATACAAAGAAAAATATTTACTTGTATATGATTTTACTATTTTTATTATTGCTTAAACGTTGTATTTGTATAAGAAGGTGTGTGTGTGTGTGTGTTTGTGGTCATGTATATGTGAATCTTTCATTTGCTCTATTTGATAATTTTATGATTTTCAGTTTTGTTTCTTTTTTTCGCTTTTTTGGTAGTTATCGATTCACTAATGGTAGTGAAAATAATATTGCAGATTATCGAAGATACAGTGGGTGAGAATGGATTAAAAAAACCGATGCGTAAAACACACTTATCTTAATATAATTTTTTTTTCACTAAAAATTCAATTTTTCACTAAAAATTAAATTTTTCACTAAAAATTCAATTTTTCACTAAAAATTAAATTTTTCACTAAAAATTCAATTTTCACTAAAAATTCAATTTTCACTAAAATTCAATTTTCACTAAAAATTCAATTTTTCACTAAAAATTCAATTTTTCACTAAAAATTCAATTTTTCACTAAAAATTCAATTTTTCACTAAAAATTCAATTTTTCACTAAAAATTCAATTTTCACTAAAAATTCAATTTTTCACTAAAAATTCAATTTTTCACTAAAAATTCAATTTTTCACTAAAAATTCAATTTTTCACTAAAAATTCAATTTTTCACTAAAAATTCAATTTTTCACTAAAAATTCAATTTTTCACTAAAAATTCAATTTTTCACTAAAAATTCAATTTTTCACTAAAAATTCAATTTTTCACTAAAAATTCAATTTTTCACTAAAAATTCAATTTTTCACTAAAAATTCAATTTTTCACTAAAAATTCAATTTTTCACTAAAAATTCAATTTTTCACTAAAAATTCAATTTTTCACTAAAAATTCAATTTTTCACTAAAAATTCAATTTTTCACTAAAAATTCAATTTTTCACTAAAAATTCAATTTTTCACTAAAAATTCAATTTTTCACTAAAAATTCAATTTTTCACTAAAAATTCAATTTTTCACTAAAAATTCAATTTTTCACTAAAAATTCAATTTTTCACTAAAAATTCAATTTTTCACTAAAAATTCAATTTTTCACTAAAAATTCAATTTTTCACTAAAAATTCAATTTTCACTAAAATCAATTTTCACTAAAAATTCAATTTTTCACTAAAAATTCAATTTTTCACTAAAAATTCAATTTTTCACTAAAATTCAATTTTTCACTAAAAATTCAATTTTTCACTAAAAATTCAATTTTTCACTAAAAATTCAATTTTTCACTAAAAATTCAATTTTTCACTAAAAATTCAATTTTTCACTAAAAATTCAATTTTTCACTAAAAATTCAATTTTTCACTAAAAATTCAATTTTTCACTAAAAATTCAGATTTTCATAAAAAATCATTTTTCATTTTTCACTAAAAATTAAATTTTTCACTAAAAATTAAAATTTTCTAAAAATTAAATTTTTCACTAAAAATTAAAATTTTCACCAAAAATTCAATTTTTCACTACAAATCCAGTTTTTCACTAAAAAAATGAAACTTTTCGCTAAAAATTCGATTTTTCACATTTTAAGTAAACGAAATGAATTTTTCACTGAAACTTCCTTTTTCACAAAATTTTTCTTCTAAAAATTTATTTTTACTAAAAATTTAAGAAAACCGCACTTTCAACTAAAAACTCGTTTTCAATGTCCTTTTTCTAGCCACTGTAACATGTGAGGTTTTTTTCTTATAGACATTTAAAAAAGTAAAAAATAATGGCAATAAAATATGCAAACAATTGTTTGCTTTAACATTCAGAAAAATATATTTCAGCTGTTTTTATTTCCAATACACTGTTGTTACAATTTTATCCAGAAAAATCATTGAAATCATTATTATCGATACGTAGAAAAAGTCAGTCATCCATTCACCACCCACTTACCCAACCATTCGTTAGTTCATGCATTCATTCAGTCAGTCCTTCATTCAATTTTCCTGCTGCCAGCGAATATCAGACGATGACTGAAGTAAATGGCAATAATACGGTTGAAATATAAATAAATAATATATTGGCAACGTAAATGAAAATAAAGGAGAAAAACATTAATATATTACATTTCGATGTATTGATTCAAATACATACACATGAAGTATGTATATGTGTTGAGGGAGTAAACATTTCATAACAATTTGGGAAACATAAGAAAATAATAAAAAGAAAACGTTTTAATAAATAAAAAATATGATATTTTCATTATTATTTTTTTGTTTTGCGCCACAACTGACTTTTGTTCTCCCTCATTTAATTTCTGTTAAATCAGTGGAGTGCAAGTCATTATATTGTGTATATATTGTGCCCTATAACGTTAAAGGAGGACTGATGTTGTTGAATTAATAAGTTTCAATAAGTTTCAATGAGTCCCGACAGCAATATATGGATTTCATCAAGACCTCAATATAACCAACAAAATACACTTGATCCTATATAGGTAATAAGTCTGGACCAGCCATAACATTCTTATTTGTTATTTCATTATATTTTTCACTTTAAATCCTTGTTTTATTTTTCGTCCTCTGTTTCTTATTACTTTATAAGTCTTTTACTTAATTGCTTAATTGCTTTACTTTGTATTTTTCCTTTTTATGTTGGCCTATCTTTAGGCTTATAATTATTTTATATTTTTGTTGCCTACTTTAGGGGATTTGTTGCTTAAACGTTCAAAAGGTATTAATTATGGGTTTGTCAACAACAAAGTAATTAATAATTCCTTCTGGCAAACTCACACATACACATACACACACCAAATTTCTTACAAAAGTCATTAAGGTATTATTCATTATTGTGAACAAAGTATTACAAAATTAATTAAAATGATTGACAATTGTCAATGAAAAATTCTAGCATAATGAGAGGGATTTAAATAAGATTTTAAAAAATAAGAAAGAAACATTAATGTCTTTTTTAGGTCACAAAATTTAAGGGAATTACTGGTTAGTTAATGTAACATCTTAATTTTGTTCATGAAATTAACTATAATTCTATTTTAAATATTTAACAAAAAATGTTATTTTAATTGTATTTAATTTCCAATTAATTTACAGAAACATTTTGAAAAATTTGTTAATTGGAACTCAATGTCTTGTTTCCTTTAAATTGTAGGAAATACGACGACTATGCCAAATCTTAAACACCCTACGTCATTATTCATATATACACACTCATACACACTTCTTGGTTATAACTTTTTTTTAACTGAACTGATTTAAGCGTAATATTATGGCAAAATTACATACTAATTTCTCATACTTAAAGAGACGGACATAGCTAAATCGACTCAAATTTTGATTCGATGCTAGAAAATATATATACATTATGGGGTCTAAGATTATTCCTTCTCAATGTTACACACGGAATAACAAAGTTCATATACTCTCTTCATCACTTATGGGGGTGGAGGGAATAAATTAGATTAAAGAACTAGAATTTAACCCGCATTTTCTTGATTATTATACATAGAGTGCAAATAGTACCTTCCAAATATTCCAAAAATACAACAAAAGCTCGAACTGGTAGTCCATCCCCGTTTCAAATCGCACAAAATCTCGCCACTATCCTTAGGTCCGAGCATTTCGGAGGATTTGTCTCTTTCGGTGCAAATAAAACTGATTGGATTTTTTTTTGCCGTAACTGCACCATGTTTGTTGTACCAAGAAATTTTTGGAAAATTTTCATTCCTTCAAGCAACAGCAACATAAAATTTTTAATCAGGAAGTTACGAATGCAGCAATAATATTTTTTTGAATACTTGACTTAGGTGTCCCTGTTCTGTTTCTGGCCTATAAATTTTTTACGTTACTACGAGGAACATTTTTTCAAAACTGCATTAGACTGCCTTCCTACCAGATGTGTTGGGAACTATTTTAAAAATGCATTCTTTTGTAAACAAAGTTTGGGATAAACGGACAAGTTCTCCTGGTACTGTTTAATAACATTGGAAACAGTTTGACGGCCAGTGTGCCTTTTTCCGCAGATTTTAGGGTAAATCTGGGAAACGGTAACCGCTATTCGCAGGCTGTAAGCTTGGTCTATGTGGCTCGTTTATAACAAGCAAAACTAGGCTTCCTCTAGTTAAATTATGTTATTTTTCATAATAAAAATTTTTTATAAATCCACAAAATTAAAGTTTATTCTGTCCCACTATGCACTGTACACCTGTTTTTATTCTCCCTTTTTTTTGAAAACTTATTTGATTCTTTTCTTTCAAATTCTTCCAATCTATTTAACAATAATAGTTATGGTATATTAAATTATATTGAAATATAATAATATTTTCCATAACAATTCATAAATTATAATTTCAATTTTCATTAATAAACTCCCTAAATTAAGTCCATTTTATTAAAAGAGCCTGTTAATGAAAGGATCAAATGACTCAAAAAGCCATAAAATAAGTAGAAATATTTACAATTAATTTATAAATTTTGAGAAAAAGAAATAAAATAGCATAATTAAAGAAAAAAGTATAATAAGCAAAAATGACATAAATTTAATAAGGTATTTTCTCTTATGAATTTCTTCTACAGCGACTTTTACAATTTACTAAAACTATTTCAGTTATTTTTCAAACAAAAATTCTTACAAATAGTTTTCGTTAAATTTGATTTCTTCTTTTGTTTCCTTTTATCTTCAATTGTGTTGGCAAATGAAAACATTTTTCTTTATAAACTTAATCAATGGTCATTTCTTTGCTTCTTTATTATTCCTTTCAAGTTTCTTTTCTCTTGAAAACATCATCATCAAACAAGAGTTGAAGAAAAAAGAAGAAAATAGATCACAAAATAAATAAATTAAATTGCTGCACATTTCCGGTGATTTCTCTCATTCATACTTTCCTACAATCGTAATGTCATTTCCGTTTCAATTGCCGCCGCCATACTCTTACCACTATTTCCTTATTGTCTGCTACTGCTGTTGCTGCTACTGTGTCACACCATGAATGTTGACACCAGTTGTGAATCTGCCATAACAAAATCAATGACAAATATTTACTAAAGTGATTTATATGAAATATGAGCAGCAGCAGCATCAGCATTCACCAGAAGATGAAGGAGAGACAAAAAGGACAAGTATTACCAGCAAATATTTGTTGACTGAGAAAAAAAAACAAGAATCTTGGTAACAAAAAACCCAACAAAACTGCAGTTGTATCAATAATGTGTGAAGATACAGTAATAAATATGTATAAATATTAGAGGGATTCACTTCGTTCCCTATACCCTACACAACCACAGATGGATTATGCGTTTGTGCAAAAGTCAAAACTCTGCTACCATTTTTAAGAACCATAAATCACATTCTGGTTTGATTTTACCATGTCCTTCAGGAGTGGGAATTCAAGCTCACACAACAGATATAAAGATGTTTTAACAAATTTGGACAAAAATCCACATGACAAATGTTAACCACATCAGTCCAGAAATAAACTTGGCTTCCATACAGACCCACTTTCCGAAATCACCTTAAAGTGCATAACTTTCACTAAACGTTAATATTGAGATGATATTTCGAATGTTTAAGATTTATACAACCAAAAAATACCAAACATTACTTTGGAAGAATCCACTATTTCTCATTGGACTGACATAAGGACTGAAATCACACACGTTTTTATAAATTTACCTCTGTTATGGTTAAATGCCAGATAAATTAATATATTTTTATCTGATGACTTAAATGTTTTGAATTATTCAACACGGTCCAAATTGGTCCTATAAAAAGTTTACCACTCATCAAAAGGGCTGTCGTCAATGATGTAATTAAGCAGAACCTAGAGAATTTGCCCGTTGAAAAACAAATTAGTTCTGGTAGAAAGAATGGTTCACATGATGTTTCTAAAGCGAACAGAATAGAAAGCGTTTCAAAAGAGCTCCCCGGTAGGGAAGGTATGTTCTGGCAGAGAATGTTGTCTAAAATTATAGAAATTCAAAAGCAGTCAAAATTTTTCTAAAAGTTATTGGTTTAGCAGGTAAAAGAAGTCAATCATTTGTTACGACGGGCTCAATAATATCGAAAGAATCATTAGTAAGTCGACTAATTATGGGCCGATTTTGGACATTTAAAAACCAAAATTCTGAAAAAAGATTAGTTAGTAGCTGTCTCTGGAGCGTCAGAATAAGTTTTCGTCCATACCTCGGTAACTAATGCCTTAATCGGATTTATGTCTTCAAATGAAAAATCCACGAAAATATTTCTGATCCATTAGAAAATAACATATGTTTATAGCATTAATATAACGTCCAAAATCTCAAAAATGTTATTTGAATCGTTGTTTTTATTTTCCTGTAGTTATCAACAACAACAACCACATGGAAGTCAATTTATAAAAAAATAATTGACTATATCTCGGTGGTTTATGAACCGATTTAAAAAATAGAAAATATTAAATCCGAGAAAAGAATTGTAATCAATCATTGTCATAAACAAGTCCACAAGTCTAATAGAGAGTTCAAAATAATGCAAAATAAATTTTTCCTATAACTCAAGAACTAATAGTCCGATTCATTTCATGTCTTGAGCGTCTAAATCCCTTAAACTAACTTAAATCTTAATGTGAAAAAATGGAAAAAACTCGGATAAAAGGTTGAGGTACCCTCAGGTTTTGGTTTATATCTGCGCCATTTACGAACCAATTACCTTGGATTTCAGTAGCAAAATTCTCGAAAGTATTTCCAACCGTTTGATATATATGTCATATATGTTAACTATATGTCGGCTTCATAAACTTGATTTCAACCGACACACGGATGGAAACAAATTTTGCATACCGATCCAGAATATTTGAAGGTCTAAGTAAAAAATTGTGGAAATTACAAACGTAATAACAAACTTATATATACCATTCTGATCTAGTAGGGTTAAGGGTATAAAATAACAAATTTTTAAGTGTTTACCTTACAAATGTGGCTATAATCGAAGGATGATCCCAGCTTAACGACTTAAAAACTTAAAAATATATATTCTTTTTTAATTGACCAAATTTGGACGGGACTTCTGGGCACATATTTTTGTCGAGTTCAAGTTTAAGATTTCTTTATAAAACAATAAAAAATTATAAAGTTCAGAACTAAAAAGTGTTAAATTAGGAGAGTTACCGACTACGCCTACGACAACTTAGGCGCTTGTACTTCGCCAGATCATTTCGTAAATACCTCTGCTCTATCCATATGAAACTTGTTAAAATAACTGTCTATAAACTCTTTAAAAGTGACAGTAAGAACTATCCTTTTTAATTATATTTTTACAAAATTTTCAAAAGCAAAATATTTAAAATCACAATAAATTTTACAAAAACTTAAAAAAATATTCCGGAAATGTACATGCGCATTCAAGGAAATAATATATTTTTGGTGTTGGAAAAAAATATGTAGGAACCGTTAGAGGTATAACAAACAAACGTTTAAATTAAGGTCTTTTAAAAGGGTGAACAAACAAACCTAAATTATTTTATTAAAAATTTATTTGTGATCAACTAAAATTAATTTTTAATTTTAATTAAAAGATTTAAATATTTAAAAATAATTTAAAAAGTGAAGTTTTTGGAAAAAAATATTTTCGGTTCACCCTAGCAAAACATGCACTAACATGCATGACAAAACATAGTAAAAATGAAAGCCACTGACCTAACGGCATTTGGTTATTTTCTTCCTATTACCAGGCGATATTTTTTTGTCCCATTTCAAAATAATAGAAGTATTTCTCCTTAACACATAACATTAAAATCCTTTTCTAAATACTTTTTTAAAGGAGTTTCAAAATAAAAATATAGAAAACAACATTTACAATGCATTAAACCAGATCATAAAGTTTTATTATGGAATGTGGGATGAGGGTGGAGAAAAATATGATTCCTCAATTCTTTTTTGGTTTGAACTGAAAATTCATCACAATTTTCTCTTTATAGAAATTTTATCGAAATTTAACGTCAATGTTCTTTACATAAAATATAAATAAATTTCTTTGTATATTTTTTTTAAAAAAGTTTAATTTTCTCTTTATAGAAAACGTAGTTTTACTCAAATTTAACGTAACGTTTCCTTTCTCTTTATAGCAAATCAAACATAAATATTTCTTTATAGAAATATTTATTCATCTTCTCATTACAGAAAAATTTTCATATTTTTTAAGTTTTATTAATTTTTTCTTTATAGAAAAATTTTCCTTAAAGAAAAAAAATTAAAATTTTTTTTATGACAAAATTCTCGCAAAATGTCTCTTTAAAGAAAGATTTTCATAAACTTTTCAATTTACAAAAAGATTTTCATACATTTTCTCGTCATAGACAAATATTCAGAAATTTTTTCTTTAAAGAAAATTTAATGTAAATTAAACTTTTAATACTTTCAATAGGAAATATATCAACATATATAAAAGATGTAAACCGAAATTTCCTCGTGTATATTTTATATAAAAAGGTAGAAAAGTTCTCTTTATAGAAAATTAT
>PYHX02000413.1:17050447-17095909 GCA_004302925.2 Cochliomyia hominivorax
CAAAACGAACAAAAATTGTCGACCAAATGTAAACTTCGAAAAACAGTGTTATTACGTTGGCTCACATTTTCGATTATATCGTTAAAAGCGAAGATTATGACTATCAAACTTGATAAATAACTGCAGACCAAAAAAATCCTAAAATTAGTTGAAGTAGCTTTTCAAAAAGTGTCATCGATTACTACAAAGAACACGGAAAGAGCCTTAAAAAGCTCAAAAACTTTATATAATGAATCCGATATCATCACAGACAAATACTACACTTTCGGTTTTAATATCCGGTTAGATTATCTTTCAAATTGTAACAATTGTACAATCTTCAAATTTCTATGATAAAGTCGGGTATCTACAATCGCACATTTATACCATAAACGAGATTTTTGAGTTCGTCGAACTACGAAATAATATTTGAACGTTTTGCAAAACTACGGGGAAATACTTCGCATCAAAAGAATTCAGATGCTTAGAGTTGGGTAAAACTAAGAAACAAATAAGTCGACCAAGCGATGGCTTCGAGTTCGACAAAACTACGAATTAAATACTTTGGATCCAAACAATTTGGGAGCTTTAAGTTCGGCAAAACTAAGAAATAAATAATTCGACCTAAAAAATTTGGTTTTTGATTCAGCAAACTACGAAATAATATTTCAGACTCAAAGAATGCGAGAGTTCTGAAGAGCGGAAAACTACAAAATTATAGTATTCATTTTGACGTGAAGTACAAAGTAAAATTACAAGTTGGAACTCAATAGGATTCGGGAGGTATAAGTTTGGCAAGCTACGGATTCAATAAAATGACTAATTGGGACTTAAAAGAATTCTGATGATGATAAACTACAGATGAAAGAAAATATCTGACAGTTGTGGCAAAATAATATTAACTAAATTGAGAATTATTTAGTCTAGAATGTATGTTATTGATTGACGAATCATGTAACAAAGCAGTTTTTCCATATCTGACTCGATATGGAAAAACTGGAAAATTTTATCTCTAGTTTTGAAATTATTTCATGTGAATTTAATTCCAACAACATTTTTGCTTAAAGTTCTTAAAATCTTATTAATTTCTCAGTTCTAAGTCTTTGGCATAGACATTTTCAATTTTCCTTTAAAGCTTTTGTTGACTTAATAAATGTGCATTTTAATTTTCATATAATTTCCAAGCTGATTTAAAATTAACTTTTGTTGATAATTTTCTCATTATATATTTATTCAAAATCTTATCATTCTTTAAATATTTAATTAGTAAAAATTAAAATCTCGTGTCTTAAGCCGAAACTCTAATAAAATTGAAATAACGAAAGAAAATATATAAATTTTAAAATAAACAAAATGGAAAGGAAACTCCGGCAGAGGTGAACTTTAAATGTACTATAATAATATGAATACAAATATATATAAATATATAAATAGTCTTTTGATCCTTACGGAAGAACTGTGAAATTTAGGAAATAATGTCAACGAGTTTCATTTAATTCATTGGTTTCCGACGCACAGTCGGACGGACATAGTTATATCGAATCAGATTTTGATTTGATGCAAAGTCGATATATAAGTTATGTTATCGCATATGATTTCTTTTTGGCTTTACACACTGTATTACAAAGTTAAAAGACACTCTTTCACAGCTGCTGGTTGTGGAGAATATAATACTACTAAAAGTCTCGGCAAACTTTATTTTGCCAAAAAAAATTAGGGCGATGCTGGTCCTAAACAAATATTACTGTTGTATTATCATACGATTTAAATAGATTATAAGTAATTTAAATTTGCTTTGTATGGGGGGTATTTCTCCCCCTGGTCCAATCCTTCGTACGTTTTGTCTAGTAAAACAGTTCCTTAAGGAAGTTGTTGTGACCGAGTTTGAGAACTTTCGATGTTAAAGTTATTTATATATTCGATAATAAATATTTGCTTTGTATAAGAGGTACCTTTTCTCCTGGTCTTATCCGTCCTACATTTTGTCTTTTAAAACAGATCCTTGAGAGAGTAATTAGGACCAAATTTGAGAACTCTTTAGATATTCAATAATCAATATTTACTTCGTATGGGGATACCCCTGGTTCTATCAGAATTTTGACATACATATATACATACAAACATACATACATACATACATACATACATACATACATACATACATACATACATACATACATATATACACATCCTATTTAATATATATAGTCGGGGTTACTTCCAATATCGATTCAAGAAGAAACTACCTCATATAATTTTGATAAGGGGCTTCAATTACATCTGGTAAAATGAATTTAATTTTATAAAATTTATAACATTGAGTGCGGTTTTTGAATATCATCAAATATCGGTCTATATACTTTTAATTGTTGGATCGTTATGGTTGCTTTTAAGTAGCAAACTGCTAATGAAAACAACAAAAACATTTCACTTCATTTTATTTAATTCCGCTTATAAGTGAATGTTTAAAAACACTGAAGGTTATTTCTAAATCGGCTCAGATATTGATTTGTATCAGGAATACCTAAGAATTTTGATATCTTCCTAATGTTACATACACAATGTGAAACTTAATGTACACTATTTTGCCACTTGGCTGATGAAGGGCACAAGGAGAAAATACTTAAATGACATTGCAGCAAATAACCTACCGCACCAATTTACAACAACAACAACGACAAATTAATGTACTTAAATAACAAAACAATTACAACAACAGAAACAAAAAAATAAGAAACGAAATGAAAAGAAAACCCACTAAAGAAAAATATCACATGTAAAACAATTTGACACCAATAACGTCAACATCAAGAGCAGCAGCATCAGGAACAGGGAGTAAGAGAAAGAGAAAGAAAACAATACAAACAACTAAATACATTTTCAAAATAACAGTATCATTATTTCTATGTGTTTGTGTGAGTTTTACGTATTTTTGTAATTGTGAGACATAATTTGTGTGTATTTGTTAGTGTTGTAAAATAATTGTATATAAAGGATGTTTCATATTTATTTATCAGATACTGAGATTTAGATAGAATTTAGTTTGAAAATAGGTGAAGAGATTTTGTTGGAATATATATTATATATTCCAAACCCCTCTATAGGATAGATATGAGGCCTTAAATTGGGACACTTTTGTTAGATTAATTTTAATATTGTTTCCTAAAGTTGACAATGGACAGAAGGCAGCGAATCTCAGTCGAACGAAAATTGTATCTAAAAGATAAAATTTACAACTTATTGACCAACAACTACATTAATCTCCAAAATCAAAACGTTATAAGTATCATCCCTAATGATTTATTTCTCCTTGGAGACATTTTCCAAAAACAAACTTTTATCAAACTTTTAAACATTTTTCTATGATTTCGAATTACCATCTTTTATATGAAACTTACCCACATTGAAAGGATACTTTTATTTACTTTATTCCTTTAAAAAAGATTGTTGTAATTGTGAACATTTAAAAAAAATAGAAGAAACATAAACCGCGCCTGTCTACTACAACAAACTCAAAATATATAAGATAACAACTACAACAAAACAAATAACAACAAATAATAAACCAGAGTAAATTCCACAATAAAATATACTATAAAATAAAATGATAAATAACAACAACAAAAACAAAATGGAATAAAGAAATGAAAAAAACAGCAGAAGAGCAAAATTTACTAAATAGTTGAATAAATGCAAGACCAATCTTTTCTATATATGTATGCATGTATGTGGGTACTATAGGTGTGTAAATGTGTGTTAGTGTGTGTGTGTGTGAGTGTATGTGTTTGTGTCAAAGCCTATAAAGGATGTGAAAAATTTTGCAAAGAAACTACGAGGAGACTAAAGAAAATTAAAAACAAAACAAGAAACATGATAACAAAAGACGCAGAATTGAAATGAAAACAAAATGAAAAAGTAACAAAAAAACTAGTAAAAGTGTTGTTGTCGCTCAAAGACCGACTATATAATAACCTACACCACATTGTTGGCTATAAATGACTTTTACGTTAAATCTATGAACGACGCTCGTAGAATTTATTTTTTCTGATTAATGCTTAAGTGTACAGTAGATTATTATGATACTGACACTTATGTGAAATTTTAACATTTATATATGAGAGTTAGAAAAAATTATGGACCGACCCTCGTTAAATTTCGCACAATGGTTTTGTCTTATATTTATTTTAATTTGACTTAATATTATTACAATAGCCACGTATATCTTTGATTTTTGATTTCCAAAAATTATAGGCCGATCCTCGTAAAATTTGGAACAATTTTTTAGAATATTAAAAGATTTATTTTTTCAAAATTTGTTTAAACTGGTTTATATTTGGGAGTTTTATGAGCTAGAAATCCCATACCCAGGGAACAGTTGTATGGGGCCTGTATGAAATAATAGAACGATCATAAATTATTTTAAAGGGCATTGTCTTTGGTCCAATATAATAGTAAATCTTGAAAATTGCGACCTGTACTTTGCGAACAAGCTTTACATGGACAACCAGCCGGACGGACATGGTTTAAACGACTCAGAAAGTGATTCCGAATGGTATACTTAAAAGTGATAGCAGCTAATACCCCCACCACCTATGGTTAAGAATGCTCAATTCGTCTGTGCCGAATCTTCAATACCCTCCATTTTCAATCTAAATTGTCGATTTACAATTTCCAATTTTATGAAAGTTTGTGTCTTGAATTAACAGCTTGCTTTAGATATCGGTCTATATCTGTTGATATACTTGAATTAACAGCTTGCTTTAGATATCGGTCTATATCTGTTGATATACTAAAACGATTTTGTTGCTTTTAAGACATAGGGACATAGCTAAATCGACTTAGGTTTTTAGTTAATGCAAAAATATATACACAATATGGGGTCTGAGATTCCTTAAATATCCTTCTTAGCGTTACACACGGAATGACAAACTTAATGTACTTTCTTTACCATTTGAGGTGGTGCAGGGTAAAAAACGAAGAGGAAGAAAAGGAAAAACATGTGTATAGACATAATATTTCAAAGCTGCAATGATAACAAACAAAACAATAAGAAATAAATGCTCTTAAATAATAATAAAAAAATGTTTGTTCAAATAAAGCTTCTCATAATAAAGAGGCTGCAGCTTAAATGCTTATAAAACCTAAATTTCTAGCCCCTTTTAAACAAGAAATCATATAAATTTGTTATACAATTGAATATAAATTTAAAAATATTAAAAAAATTAAATAAAATACTGAATTTAAACAAAAATTTAATAAATAATTAATTCTTTTTCTCAGCCACACCCTAAAAGTATGCAGTGATTTGTTATAAAATATTGTTTAAATAAATATGCTGTAGAAAAAAATTATAGTAAAATAAAAATAATCTATAAATATGAAACCAATAATTATCCTTGAGATTTAAATATTAAAATAAATGATAAATTAAATAAAAAAATTAATGAAAAAAATCCACAGCAAAAATTTAATCCTTAAAAGTGTAAAAAACAACAAATAAGTGAGAAAAAAACAACAAAGGCAAAAGCAAAAAATTTAATATCAAACATAAAAAATTAACAACAAAATACCATGAAAAGCAACAAAAAAACAACAACAAATCATTACAACTATTATAAATGAATGAGTTTGAATTTTACTCTCTTTCCCTAACACTCTTACTTTTTCTCTTAAATACTCTATAAAAAAGTAAACAAAAAAAAAACAAAACAAAATGAAAGAGTGCATATAACGGTTTATTGTGAGAGAGCAAACGAAATGTATTACTTCCAGCATCCTTTTGTTTTGTTTACATTTTGTTTTTAACAATTCCGCTGAAGAGAGCCAATAAGAGAGCTTACATTATGAGAGCATTGTAGCTGTGTATTTGGAAAAACAAAAAAAGCTTTATTACTTATAAACAACGTGTGAGTTTCTTTACATTTACAAATAAATATTGTTTTATTTTTGTATTCCATTTTTTGTTGTTGTTGTTATTTTTTTACTAAAAAATGATTTTCCACATTCTTTTTTAATGTTAAAACTTAAAAAAGTAAAATTTTAAATAATTTTAAAAGAAAATTATTATGATTATAACCTGAATTATAATAACTTTCATAAGAATAACAACTGAAGTATTTATATAAAACTGTAACGAATTTTTAATACCCTTCTTACAGTAGTTTGAAAACGTTTTTTTTTTTTTTTTTTTTTTTTTTTTTTTAAAATAATTTAAAATTCTTTGACAATTAAAGATATTTGAATAAAGCTTTACATAAATACAGCTGAGCTCCAGCTCCTCGGGGTCGTAGTGGGACATTTCGTTTACGTTTAGTTATTGAAAATTTTTCTTTAAATTAAAGAATTATCAAAAAAAATTTAATGAGAGGTTAAGAGAAATTCTTTTCTATAAATCCAACCTAGAAAACAGATTTATGAAAATTTTTCTGTAATAAGAGATTTATCGAAAATTTCTCTAAATACGAGATTTATCGAAAAGTTTCTCTAAAAGGAAATTTATCGAAATTTTTCTCAAAATTAGAGTTTTATTGAAAATTTTCTCTAAAAAGGTAATTAACGGAAAAATTTGTCTAAATATGTGATTTATCGAAAAATTTCTCTAAATATGTGATTTATCGAAAATTTTCTCTAAATATGTGATTTATCGAAAATTTTCTCTAAATTGGTGATTTATCGAAAATTTTCTCTAAATTGGTGATTTATCGAAAATTTTCTCTAAATTGGTGATTTATCGAAAATTTTCTCTAAATTGGTGATTTATCGAAAATTTTCTCTAAATTGGTGATTTATCGAAAATTTTCTCTAAATTGGTGATTTATCGAAAATTTTCTCTAAATTGGTGATTTATCGAAAATTTTCCCCAAATAGGAGATTTATCGAAAATTTTCTCTAAATAGGAGATTTATCGAAAATTTTCTCTAAAATGGTTATTTATCGAAAATTTTCTCTAAATTGGTGATTTATCGAAAATTTTCTCTAAATATGTGATTTATCGAAAATTTTCTCTAAATATGTGATTTATCGAAAATTTTCTCTAAATATGTGATTTATCGAAAATTTTCTCTAAAATGGTTATTTATCGAAAATTTTCTCTAAATTGGTGATTTATAGAAAATTTTCTCTAAATGGGAGATTTATCGAAAATTTTCTCTAAATGGGAGATTTATCGAAAATTTTCTCTAAATTGGTGATTTATCAAAAATTTTCTCTAAATTGGTGATTTATCGAAAATTTTCTCTAAATTGGTGATTTATCGAAAATTTTCTCTAAATTGGTGATTTATCGAAAATTTTCTCTAAATTGGTGATTTATCGAAAATTTTCTCCAAATTACAAAATTTTCTCTAAATAAGTGATTTATCGAAAATTTTCTCCAAATAGGTGATTTAACGAAATTTTTCTCTAAATTGGTGATTTATCATAAATTTTCTCTAAATAAGTGATTTATCGAAAATTTTCTCTAAATAGCACATTTAGCGAAAATTTTCTCTAAATTATCGAAAATTTTTCCTAAATAGAAATTAATCGAAATAATTTTACATAAAAAATTTTAAGAAAATGTCGTTAAATTTTCTCTAAAGGAAGGATTTATCGAAAATTTTTTATCAAAAGGAAATGTATCGAAAAGTTTCTCTAGAAAGAAAAAAGGAGATTTTAAAAAAAAAATGTGTATAAATATGAGATTTAGCAAATTTTTTTTCTTAATAAGTGTTTTAACAAACCTCTTTTTAATAATATCGACAATTTTCTCTAAACAGAAAAGTTATAGATGAATAAATTCTTAATATTTAAAGATTTCACTTCACACTCCAATTTTTTTAGTCCCTTTAATATCAAGAGATTTAAATGATACTCATAACAATATTTTGATTACCAGCCATCACACTTATGTTCACTTAAAACAGTAGTTCCAAATGTTTTCATTAATATCCTTTTTCCTTTAAATGCTTTTTCCCAAAATCATCACCCCCATGTTTTGTTGCTCATAAGTAGCTGTAACTCTTAATTTCATTATAGAGATGGAAGGGTGATAAATGATTTCTCTGACAATAATTTATTCACGGTATTAAGGGAGAAGGCTTTACACTTGCACACATAGATACCGTTACTGTATATGTGAATGATATACAATGACTCTTTCACACTTTATTGTTAAATGTCAAATAAAAGAAAAAGCAATAAAAAGCAAAACATTTTACAAGTGACTTCACATATGAACACATATACACTCACACACACTTAAACATCCATACATACACACAAATATAAATAAAAATCAACTCAAAAACACTTTCATCTAAAAAAAAAGAGAAAAAATCGTATGACAAGAGGAAAACAGCAGGGAAGTGAATGTAGAAGAGGCTATTGACGACATAGTAAAAGAGCTATTTCAAAACGGAATTATATGTAACTGGACAATTTGTAATAACTTTTAAATAATTACACTTATTTAAATTATTAATAACAATTTGATGAAAAATCTGAACCGATATAAAAATCGACTCCATTTTGGCTATAAAATTTATACTCAACGTAAAGTTGAAAGATTTTTTATTTATTTAATCCACCGAATGAAAAAAGTTTACATAACCTCATCTGCCATTTGTTTTTTTGTACGGAATATGTAAATAACCCCGCATGTAAAATCTCCCCACTTTCTTAAATTTATTAAATCCTTCTAAAAGAAACTACCAGTCAACTCACTCATGAGATAAAAGCAAAACAAAAAATATATACTTTTATCCAAAAGAAGCTGTGAATATTGGCATAAACGCTATGAAACGTAAACATTTTTCCTCTTTTTCACTTTTCTTAAGGATTATTTTGTATCCTCTTAAATTACGTTGTCATTGCCATAAGAACACACACATACACACATACATCAGATTGTCTACAGTAATAAAATCTGTGGAGAAATATAAATGTTTTTTTTTTACGGTTATTTAAAATATTTTATATTTAAGCGATGAGTCTTTTCGAAACTGTTAATATTGAAAATAAAATAAATCTCCCATTTAGAGAAAATTTTCGATAAATCTCCCATTTAGAGAAAATTTTCGATAAATCTCCCATTTAGAGAAAATTTTCGATAAATCTCCCATTTTGAGAAAATTTTCGATAAATCTCCCATTTAGAGGAAATTTTCGATAAATCTCCCATTTAGAGAAAATTTTCGATAAATCTCCCATTTAGAGAAAATTTTCGATAAATCTCCCATTTAGAGAAAATTTTCGATAAATCTCCCATTTAGAGAAAATTTTCGATAAATCTCCCATTTAGAGAAAATTTTCGATAAATCTCCCATTTAGAGAAAATTTTCGATAAATCTCCCATTTAGAGAAAATTTTCGATAAATCTCCCATTTAGAGAAAATTTTCGATAAATCTCCCATTTAGAGAAAATTTTCGATAAATCTCCCATTTAGAGAAAATTTTCGATAAATCTCCCATTTAGAGAAAATTTTCGATAAATCTCCCATTTAGAGAAAATTTTCGATAAATCTCCCATTTAGAGGAAATTTTCGATAAATCTCCCATTTAGAGGAAATTTTCGATAAATCTCCCATTTAGAGGAAATTTTCGATAAATCTCCCATTTAGAGAAAATTTTCGATAAATCTCCCATTTAGAGGAAATTTTCGATAAATCTCCCATTTAGAGGAAATTTTCGATAAATCTCCCATTTAGAGGAAATTTTCAATAAATCTCCCATTTAGAGGAAATTTCAATAAATCTCCCATTTAGAGGAAATTTTCAATAAATCTCCCATTTAGAGGAAATTTTCAATAAATCTCCCATTTAGAGGAAATTTTCAATAAATCTCCCATTTAGAGGAAATTTTCAATAAATCTCCCATTTAGAGGAAATTTTCAATAAATCTCCCATTTAGAGGAAATTTTCAATAAATCTCCCATTTAGAGGAAATTTTCAATAAATCTCCCATTTAGAGGAAATTTTCGATAAATCTCCCATTTAGAGGAAATTTTCGATAAATCTCCCATTTAGAGGAAATTTTCGATAAATCTCCCATTTAGAGGAAATTTTCGATAAATCTCCTATTTAGAGAAAATTTTGCGATAAATCTCCTATTTAGAGAAAATTTTGCGATAAATCTCCTATTTAGAGGAAATTTTCGATAAATCTCCCATTTAGAGGAAATTTTCGATAAATCTCCTGTTTAGAGAAAATTTTCGATAAATCTCCTGTTTAGAGAAAATTTTCGACAAATAACCTATTTAGAGAAAATTTTCGCTAAATCTACTATTTAGAGGAAATTTTCGATAAATCTACTATTTATTATCATCTTCATTATGTATCTGTACTTGTGAGTCATTCATTTCTGCATTTTTTCTCTGTTTTATTTAAAATCGTACGCGAATTTATCATAAACTCTTTTCTTTGTGCGCTTTTGTTTATCTTATCCAACTTTTGTTGGAGGTGAATTGCGTATTTAATGCGAATATGATTTTAAATTAAGTTCAGTGGGGAAAATAACTCAAAAACATGTGGAAAAGATATGTTTTTCTTCTTCCAAGTGTCACATTCTATTCAAGAATATTTTTGTTCTTTTAATTTTTTCCTCACTTTTGTATTTGAAACATCCATTTCACAATTAAAATATAAAAATCATCTGCACTTTAGTATTTTCATACTTTTAAACTTATAGACTTAAACGGGGATGTGTACATTAATACACAGACAAAAGTAAATATATTTTTGCTTGTTTATATTTGAGTGTGAGTCAGTGTGTTTGGCATTATTTTTATATTTAAAGACATAAACATTTTAAAGAGCATTAGAAGTTTCATTAAAAGCATAAAAAACTGAAATGGCATAAAAATTTACATAATGAAAAACAGATTTCTATAACGTGTGATTTTCAATAACGTATTACTTTTTATGCTAAAAGTGAATGATACAAATTTTAAAGTGAAGAGGAAAAGGAGATTTTAATAAATACAATTCGCTAAGAAAATTGCACAAATTTGAGAGTTATAGAAAATTTTTTAAATTTTCTGCCTCATATAAAGTAGATTTTCTATTAATCTCCTGTTAAAGAAAAATTTATATTAATCTCCTGTTTGGATAAAATTTTCGATAAATTTCCTTTTTAGAGAAAGTTTCCGATAAATTTCTATTTAAGGGAAAATAATTTAGAGGAAAATGAGAAATCTCAAATTGAATGAACAATTTCAATAAAACTTCTATTTAAAGAAAGTTTTCGATAAATTTCCTGTTAAGAGGAAATTTTCGATAAATTTCATATTAAGAAAAAATTCGATAAATACTTATTTCTCCTATCGAAATTCGCTGTAAATATGAGATTTATTTATATTTATTGCAAATTTTCTTTAAATAGGAGATTTATCGAAATAGTAAAAACACCTAATTTTACTATCGAAAATCTCTCTTAACAGGAGATTAATCGAAAACTTGCTCTAAATAAGGGTTTTATCGAAATTTGTGTCTAAATATGAGATTTCTTAATAATTTTCTCTGAACAGAAGATTTATCGAATATTTTCTCTAAATATGAGATTTATCAAAATTTTTCTCCTAACAGGACATTTAACGAAAATGTTCTTTAAAAAAGGGATTTACATAATTTTTTTTTCTAAATATAAGTTTTATCTATAATTGTCTCCGAAAAGAAGGTTTATCGATAATTTGCACTAAATCAAAAATAATCGAACATTTTCTCTTATTTTTATTTATTTATTTATTTATTTATTTATTTATCGAAATTTTTTTGCTAATTAGGGATTTATCGAAAATTTTCTCAAAATATGCGATTTATTGAAAATTGTCTGTAAATGAGGGAATTATCGAAAATTTTTACTTAATAGGAGATTTATCGAAATATTTCTCCAAATAGGAGATTTATCGAAATATTTCAATAATTGGAAGATTTATCGATACATTTCTCTAAATAGGAGACTTATCGAAATATTTCTCTAAATAGGAGATTTATCGAAATATTTCTCTAAAAAGCAGATTTATCGAATGTTTTACTAAATAGGACTTTTATCGATATATTTTTCTAAATAGGAGATTTATCGAAAATTTTCTCTAGAAAGGAGATTTATCAAAAATTTTCTTTAAGTTGGAGATCTAGCGAAAACTTTGTCTAAATAAGAAATTTACTGAAAATTTTCTCTTAAACGGAGGTTTATCGAAAATTTCCTCTAAATAAAATCTTTAAAAGACTCTTTTTACTTTTTTATTAAAAGATGATATTTCTAGTGTAATGCCCTTCACAATTTTATTTTCATAACTTCTCACTCGCTGGCATGTGACGTATTTTTTATTTTGAATATTTAAAACAAAATAAATATAACTCATACGTCACGTGGTTAAGAAACCATAAAATATTTTTTGAGTGTGAGTTTTATAATGTTGTTATTTCTAAGACACACACACACACAAATTCATACAAAATATTGCGGTTTAACTAAGAAAGTATTTCCTGCTTTCTATATTAATGCTTGTTATGTATGTATTTGTGTGAAGGAGAGAGGGAGCGAGAGTGCAAAAGAATTTTCAAACTCAACTTGTTGTTTCACATTTGTTTTTATTGAATCTTTTTCTTTTTGACATTTCAACAAACGTGAATAATGAACGAAAAACTTTAACAATTAATTTACGGTTTTACACTTATGTTTTTGCGCAAAACCCCTAAAAGTATGTAACGAAAAAGTATATAATATATTTTTTTGCAAATATGTGATGATAACTAAACCAGAGTGCTGCTATTTACTTAAAAGTATATCAACGAGTACTCAACCTAAATTTGTTATAATATTAAAGGTTTTAAATACTAGAAATTAAGAAGGGGTTTTCTCGACTTAACCTTAAAATAAATTGCGAAATAAAGAAAATAAGAATTTGAATAAAATAAAGCGCTAAAAATATTAAATAATATGTAGAAGAACTCTTGGGGTGGTGATGTTTAATAAATTTTATATGAATTCAAATTTTAAACTTGAGTTTAAAGATTAATCTCACTTTATCGCCATAATAACAACAATATTCTTAAATTTCCTAGAGTAAAACAAATCTCATAAAAATCACTGTTTGATACTGTGTTTTTCCCTGTCTTGCCCTTTTTTAGTTATTTATCCCTGATTTTGAACTTTGTGCATTTCCGTATTTCTCTCTTAAATTTGCTAAGTTCATTATAATCTGATTAAATTGTATATATGTGGAGATTTGTTCATTCTTAATTTCTCAACAAATATATTTTTTTTACTATTATTATTTATAATTTTTTTATTATATTTATTGAAAAATGTCTGTAATCCGGAGGTTTATTAAATATTATTTCTCCAAACGATTTATCGCTTATTATGAATAAACTAGAGATTTTTCGAAAGTTTCTTGAAATTTTCTCTAAATAGGAGATTTAGCGAAAATCTTTAAATAGTAGATTTCTCGAAAATTTTCTCTAAATAGCAGATTTCTTGAAAATGTTCTCTAAATAGGAGATTTAGCGAAAATTTTCTCTAAATAGGAGATTTAGCGAAAATTTTCTCTAAATAGGAGATTTATCGAAAATTTTCTCTAAATAGGAGATTTATCGAAAATTTTCTCTAAATAGGAGATTTATCGAAAATTTTCTCTAAATAGGAGATTTATCGAAAATTTTCTCTAAATAGGAGATTTATCGAAAATTTTCTCTAAATAGGAGATTTATCGAAAATTTTCTCTAAATAGGAGATTTATCGAAAATTTTCTCTAAATAGCAGATTTCTTGAAAATGTTCTCTAAATAGGAGATTTAGCGAAAATTTTCTCTAAATAGGAGATTTAGCGAAAATTTTCTCTAAATAGGAGATTTATCGAAAATTTTCTCTAAATAGGAGATTTATCGAAAATTTTCTCTAAATAGGAGATTTATCGAAAATTTTCTCTAAATAGGAGATTTATCGAAAATTTTCTCTAAATAGGAGATTTATCGAAAATTTTCTCTAAATAGGAGATTTATCGAAAATTTTCTCTAAATAGGAGATTTATCGAAAATTTTCTCTAAATAGGAGATTTATCGAAAATTTTCTCTAAATAGGAGATTTATCGAAAATTTTCTCTAAATAGGAGATTTATCGAAAATTTTCTCTAAATAGGAGATTTATCGAAAATTTTCTCTAAATAGGAGATTTATCGAAAATTTTCTCTAAATAGGAGATTTATCGAAAATTTTCTCTAAATAGGAGATTTATCGAAAATTTTCTCTAAATAGGAGATTTATCGAAAATTTTCTCTAAATAGGAGATTTATCGAAAATTTTCTCTAAATAGGAGATTTATCGAAAATTTTCTCTAAATAGGAGATTTATCGAAAATTTTCTCTAAATAGGAGATTTATCGAAAATTTTCTCTAAATAGGAGATTTATCGAAAATTTTCTCTAAATAGGAGATTTATCGAAAATTTTCTCTAAATAGGAGATTTATCGAAAATTCTCTCTAAATAGGAGATTTATCGAAAATTTTCTCTAAATAGGAGATTTATCGAAAATTTTCTCTAAATTGGTGATTTATCGAAAATTTTCTCTAAATTGGTGATTTATCGAAAATTTTCTCTAAATTGGTGATTTATCGAAATTTCTCTAATGGTGATTTATCGAAAATTTTCTCTAAATTGGTGATTTATCGAAAATTTTCTCTAAATTGGTGATTTATCGAAAATTTTCTCTAAATTGGTGATTTATCGAAAATTTTCTCTAAATTGGTGATTTATCGAAAATTTTCTCTAAATTGGTGATTTATCGAAAATTTTCTCTAAATTGGTGATTTATCGAAAATTTTCTCTAAATTGGTGATTTATCGAAAATTTTCTCTAAATTGGTGATTTATCGAAAATTTTCTCTAAATTGGTGATTTATCGAAAATTTTCTCTAAATTGGTGATTTATCGAAAATTTTCTCTAAATTGGTGATTTATCGAAAATTTTCTCTAAATTGGTGATTTATCGAAAATTTTCTCTAAATTGGTGATTTATCGAAAATTTTCTCTAAATTGGTGATTTATCGAAAATTTCTCTAAATTGGTGATTTATCGAAAATTTTCTCTAAATTGGTGATTTATCGAAAATTTTCTCTAAATTGGTGATTTATCGAAAATTTTCTCTAAATTGGTGATTTATCGAAAATTTTCTCTAAATTGGTGATTTATCGAAAATTTTCTCTAAATTGGTGATTTATCGAAAATTTTCTCTAAATTGGTGATTTATCGAAAATTTTCTCTAAATTGGTGATTTATCGAAAATTTTCTCTAAATTGGTGATTTATCGAAAATTTTCTCTAAATTGGTGATTTATCGAAAATTTTCTCTAAATTGGTGATTTATCGAAAATTTTCTCTAAATTGGTGATTTATCGAAAATTTTCTCTAAATTGGTGATTTATCGAAAATTTTCTCTAAATTGGTGATTTATCGAAAATTTTCTCTAAATTGGTGATTTATCGAAAATTTTCTCTAAATTGGTGATTTATCGAAAATTTTCTCTAAATTGGTGATTTATCGAAAATTTTCTCTAAATTGGTGATTTATCGAAAATTTCTCTAAATTGGTGATTTATCGAAAATTTTCTCTAAATTGGTGATTTATCGAAAATTTTCTCTAAATTGGTGATTTATCGAAAATTTTCTCTAAATTGGTGATTTATCGAAAATTTTCTCTAAATTGGTGATTTATCGAAAATTTTCTCTAAATTGGTGATTTATCGAAAATTTTCTCTAAATTGGTGATTTATCGAAAATTTTCTCTAAATTGGTGATTTATCGAAAATTTTCTCTAAATTGGTGATTTATCGAAAATTTTCTCTAAATTGGTGATTTATCGAAAATTTTCTCTAAATTGGTGATTTATCGAAAATTTTCTCTAAATTGGTGATTTATCGAAAATTTTCTCTAAATTGGTGATTTATCGAAAATTTTCTCTAAATTGGTGATTTATCGAAAATTTTCTCTAAATTGGTGATTTATCGAAAATTTTCTCTAAATTGGTGATTTATCGAAAATTTTCTCTAAATTGGTGATTTATCGAAAATTTTCTCTAAATTGGTGATTTATCGAAAATTTTCTCTAAATTGGTGATTTATCGAAAATTTTCTCTAAATTGGTGATTTATCGAAAATTTTCTCTAAATTGGTGATTTATCGAAAATTTTCTCTAAATTGGTGATTTATCGAAAATTTTCTCTAAATTGGTGATTTATCGAAAATTTTCTCTAAATTGGTGATTTATCGAAAATTTTCTCTAAATTGGTGATTTATCGAAAATTTTCTCTAAATTGGTGATTTATCGAAAATTTTCTCTAAATTGGTGATTTATCGAAAATTTTCTCTAAATTGGTGATTTATCGAAAATTTTCTCTAAATTGGTGATTTATCGAAAATTTTCTCTAAATTGGTGATTTATCGAAAATTTTCTCTAAATTGGTGATTTATCGAAAATTTTCTCTAAATTGGTGATTTATCGAAAATTTCCTCTAAATAGGAGATTTATCGAAAATTTTCTCTAAATAGGTGATTTATCAAAAAATTTCTATTAATTTGAATTTTATCGGTATTTTGTCATTGCAGATTTGTTTTATTACTTTTTTCTTTCTTTTGGTTAAAGTTTATCTTTTTTCTCTTTGATTAAAAAGTCTCTCCATAAATAAACATTAAAATTCACTTGAGAAAATTCCTGAAATTAATTTGATATGACAAATAGATTGTTGGGTCATCAACTGACCGTATGATTAATATTAATGTTAATTATAACGCACACATTACTCATACTCATCATGTAAGAATAATAATAATGACTTTGTAAGACATTGTCATCATATGAACGTAAAAAAGTCATCATAATAACGCAAATGTTTAATTGATTTTATGACACAACATTAAAATCAGAGTCGAAAGCAGGACATTAAATAATCTAAAATAAATTAAAGCTTTTAAATGGTGTAAAATAAAATAAAAAGAAGATAATAAAAGAAAACGCATAAAATTCGAAAACAAAGTTAAGAGAAAAGTTATAATAAAGTTAAGAAGACTTTTCAGAACACTATTTCAATGCTTTTGGAAAATAATTTTGATTTGCAATATATTTGGGAGTTTGTTGGAAATAAATAAAGGAAATTCCTTGACATTTAAACAAATGATCTGATAAACTTTTCTTTGGAGTATTTTTTCCTGTTTTTTTTTGTTAGTGGAAATCATAAAAATTGGTCATAAAATGCACACAATGAATAAAAACTCATAAATATTTTACTTTCACCGAAAAAGAGAGAAAAAAAGAAAGATGAAAAAAAAATAAACAGCAATAAAATTCATATCCAAAGATTAACAATAAAATATAAGGAAATTGTAAAAAAGTCATAATAATAAAAAGAGAGGAAAACAACAAAATAAACTTTGTTCAAAAAAAAAAAACAGTGGTTCCACAAATAATCTCCTTTTTATATAAATTCGGAAACCCTTCCATTCAAGTTTTTATACTTCTTTCTGTCATTTTGATGGAACCGGTAGTTGGACACACATTTGTGCTCTTCAAATTTTTTTTAACGAGAGCCCAATATCTCTCCCCTAGACTTAGCTCCGTGCAGCTTGAGGGATTTGCCTCTCTTGGAAGAAAATATTACATTATTGTTCTTGTACCACTCAAAGGATTATTTACCATAGTGACAGGAGTCTAAAAATATGAAATTTTGTGAATGGATGCAGGTTTACAATATATAAATTTGTTATAAATTTGTAATCAAATAATATTTGCGTTAAGAAGCGTGTGTTAGGAAGTGGGAGTGGCATCCTCTTACTAGCAGATTTTCTTAAATATGATCCTGCAATTATTTTCAAAAAGATCGCAATGGAAAGTATTTCGCATTATCGAGTCCTTTAAGAAATTATCAAAAATACTTTTTCCCATAAAATGACGTTTGAGAACCACTGTATAAGAATTATTAAACTAAAGAAAAAAATACAAACAAAACTGACATTAAAATTTAATATTTTGGACATGGTGTCGATGTTGTGCTGTCATCAAGGATATTATTTCTAAAAACAAATTTCCTCTTGTATTTAAGAATTTCCCTAAAATGGTCTTACTGCGTATAAAGACAGTCAAGAACTAAAATAATGCAATAAGTACGAAAAAAAAGAAGAAGAAAACATGTTAAAATTAAAACACAAATCAACAAGAAAAAATTGTATTCATAAACCACAAAAGAAAACACAACTAAAACATTGTAAATAATGATAATGTCAATGTATTTGTTTTTCACATTTGTTGTAGTGTTAGTATTACAACTTCATCTAATGTTTAACAAAACGTTAAAGGAAATTCAAATAAAATTTATTTAAGTTCAATACAACAACTAAAACAAAAACAAAAATAATGAAAATGGATAAACATGTTCTTTCTTGTCGAAACAATAACTAATGACAAACATAAATACTGAACAACAATAATAACAAGGACAACTACAATGTAAACTATCTGATACAAGAGGACAACAGTATAAACTCAACACTAATAGCAGAACTAATAACAAAAACAACTGTGAATGTTGTTATGGACCGAACAATTAATAAAGAGTTATAAACAGAGTATGGAAAAACTCAGAGAAAAATTTTTACTTTCAAATGATTTTAATTTATATTCTTCATTGGGAGGATTAAAAAATAAAACTCTTTTTTCGATTAAAATTTTTATCTTTATTTTTTTGATTTTGATTCGTGCAAAATCCAAAAAAAAAGACTAAAACTCTTTTCTTCTCGAAATTTTTCCATAAAAGAAATATTGAAAACTTTTTTAAAGTAAGTTTATAGAAAATTTTCGATAAATTTTCTATTAAAAAATTTACGATACGATCTATTCAGAAAAATTTTTAAAAAATATAAAGAGAAATTTTCGATAAATTTTATATTAAGAGAAAATTTTTGATAAGAGAAAATTTTTGATACATTTTCTATTAAGAGAAAATTTTCGATACATTTTCTATTAAGAGAAAATTTTCGATACATTTTCTATTAATAGAAAATTATATTTTCTATTGAGAGAAAATTTTCGATATATTTTCTATTTAGCGAAAATTTTCGATACTTTTTTATTAAGAGAAAAATTTCGAAACATTTTCTTTTAAGAGGAAATCTTCGATAAGTTTTCTATTAAAAGACAACTTTCGATACATATTTTCTATTAAGAGAAAATTTTCGATACATTTTTTATTAAGAGAAAATTTACGATAAATTTTCTATTTAAAGAAAATTTACGATAAATTTTTTATTTAAAAGAAAATTTACGACAAATTTTCTATTTAAAGAAAATTTACGATAAATTTTCTATTTAAAGAAAATTTACGATAAATTTTCTATTTAAAGAAAATTTACGATAAATTTTCTATTTAAAGAAAATTTACGATAAATTTTCTATTTAAAGAAAATTTACGATAAATTTTCTATTTAAAGAAAATTTACGATAAATTTTCTATTTAAAGAAAATTTGCGATAGATTTTCTATTTAAAGAAAATTTGCGATAAATTTTCTATTTAAAGAAAATGTACGATAAGTTTTCTATTTAAAGAAAATGTACGATAAGTTTTCTATTTAAAGAAAATGTACGATAAATTTTCTATTTAAAGAAAATGTACGATAAATTTTCTATTTAAAGAAAATTTACGATAAATTTTCTATTTAAAGAAAATTTACGATAAATTTTCTATTTAAAGAAAATTTACGATAAATTTTCTATTAAAAGAAGATTTACGATAAATTTTCTATTAAAAGAAAATTTACGATAAATTTTTTATTTAAAGAATATTTACGATAAATTTTCTATTTAAAGAAAATTTACGATAAATTTTCTATTTAAAGAAAATTTACGATAAATTTTTTATTTAAAAAAATTTACGATAAATTTTCTATTTAAAAAAATTTACGATAAATTTTCTATTTAAAGAAAATTTACGATAAATTTTCTATTTAAAGAAAATTTACGATAAATTTTCTATTTAAAGAAAATTTACGATAAATTTTCTATTTAAAGAAAATTTACGATAAATTTTCTATTTAAAGAAAATTTACGATAAATTTTCTATTTAAAGAAAATTTACGATAAATTTTCTATTTAAAGAAAATTTACGATAAATTTTCTATTTAAAGAAAATTTACGATAAATTTTCTATTTAAAGAAAATATTCGATAAATTTTCTATTTAAAGAAAATTTACGATAAATTTTCTATTAAAAGAAAATTTTCGATTAATTTTCTATTAAAAGAAAATTTTCGATTAATTTTCTATTAAAAGAAAATTTTCGATTAATTTTCTATTGAAAGAAAATTTTCGATTAATTTTCTATTGAAAGAAAATTTTCGATAAATTTTCTATTAAAAGAAGATTTTCCATTCAGAGAAAATTTTTGATAACAGTAGGGGCTAATAATATTCGTCTGCCACCCTATCAATATTATGATCTCTCCGAATTCATTTTCCTGATAAAATAAATCATATTCTGTAAAGAAAATATCTGTTAGTTTATTTAAAAAAATATATCTTGAATACAAAGGTTTGTATCTTGTATCTCAAGTTTTTATGTCATATTTATCTTCTCACTATTTGTTTGTTGACTGCTGTACTCTTGTCATAACAAATAATAATGACAACTAGAGCAAACATAAATGAAGTAAAAGAATGAAAGTGGGGGAAAAATGGTGGAAAATGTGTTTTATGTCCTTGTCATCAATAACGTAAGACTATTTTACATTTTCATAATTCATCTCGACTCAACTCACGTTTCAGGGAAAATAAGAAATATTTTCATCTCGTTTCTTTTCGATTCGATATGATTCTTTTCATTTCAATTCATTGGACTCAATATTCTCAAGTAATTTTAATGATGAGAATTTTTGAATAAAACGAAGCGTGTGTAATCAAATGATTAATGTTTTGTGTCATTCTTATTATTTTCTCATTCTCCACTCTTTTTCGTTTGCAAGTAAAAAGGAATAAATCAATATTTTTCTATTAGGGGAATTATTTAGATTTCCACTATTAAAGAATTAATTTCAATTTTATTTAGTCAATAACAAACCGAAAAGGTAAATTTACTTTTATATTTTTTAATAATAAACTTTTATGATTAATCTCAATAGCAAAAGCAGCCTAAAGGCTTTTTTTAACTTATTCATAATCTTTCTTTGGTTTATCTATTCTTTTCTTCTCAAATGAAATTTTCTAAAATCCCTCTCTCTTTATATAGAAACTGTTACTTTTGCTCTTTTTTTTTGCAATTGTTTGTTTGAGAGTATAAATGGCATCATTAAACAATGACTTATGAATAAAAAATGCCTAAAAAGGAATCATAATGACAAGCAAAAAGGAAATCGTATTTATTACAACATGCGTACAATGTTCCGATATATGAGTGTTTGTGCATGATAGTGTGTGTGTAAGTCAATGTATTAGGACATAACAGTAACTTCAAAACTATTATTGCAAGCCTGGTTGCCAATGCAAAGCATTTTTAGCATAATTAAGGGATTTCTATTTCAATTATAAGAACCCAAATAAAATTCTCTTCAAAAACATTTTAACAAAATTTTCTTTTTAAAAGAATTTCAAAAATTTCTCTCTATAGAAAATTTTCAAGGAAATTTCTCTTTATAACAAACTTTTTGAGAAAATTTATCTTTAAAGAAAATTTTCGAGGAAATTTCTCTTTATAGAAAATTTTCGAGAAAATTTCTCTTTATAGAAAATTTTCGAAGAAATTTCTCTTTATAGAAAATTGTCGAAGAAATTTCTCTTTTTAGAAAATTTTCGAGGAAATTTCTCTTTTCAGAAAATTTTCGAGGAAATTTCTCTTTATAGAAAATTTTCGAGGAAATTTCTCTTTATAGAAAATTTTCGAGGAAATTTCTCTTATAAAAATTTTTTGAGAAAATTTCTCTTTATAGAAAATTTTCGAGGAAATTTCTCTTTATAGTAAATTTTCGAGGAAATTTCTCTTTATAGTAAATTTTCGAGGAAATTTCTCTTTATAGTAAATTTTCGAGGAAATTTCTCTTTATAGTAAATTTTCGAGGAAATTTCTCTTATAGTAAATTTTCGAGGAAATTTCTCTTTATAGTAAATTTTCGAGGAAATTTCTCTTTATAGTAAATTTTCGAGGAAATTTCTCTTTATAGTAAATTTTCGAGGAAATTTCTCTTTATAGTAAATTTTCGAGGAAATTTCTCTTTATAGTAAATTTTCGAGGAAATTTCTCTTTATAGTAAATTTTCGAGGAAATTTCTCTTTATAGTAAATTTTCGAGGAAATTTCTCTTTATAGTAAATTTTCGAGGAAATTTCTCTTTATAGTAAATTTTCGAGGAAATTTCTCTTTATAGTAAATTTTCGAGGAAATTTCTCTTTATAGTAAATTTTCGAGGAAATTTCTCTTTATAGTAAATTTTCGAGGAAATTTCTCTTTATAGAAAATTTTCGAGGAAATTTCTCTTAATAGAAAATTTTTAAGGAAATTTCTCTTAATAGAAAATTTTTAAGGAAATTTCTCTTAATAGAAAATTTTTAAGGAAATTTCTCTTTATAGAAAAATTTCGAGAAAATTTCTATTCATAGACAAATTACGAGCAAATTTCTCTTAATAGGAAAAAAAATCGAGAAAAATTCTTTTTACTGAAGATTTCTGTTTTTTTCCTTTAATAAAAATTTTATTGAAATTATCTCTTTATATACAATTTTATAAATTTTTCTTCTATAGAAATTCATGTTAAAATTTTCTCTTTATAAAAAAGTTATAAAGTCCCAGAATGTAAATTCCCGTTTTGTCCAGTGTTGGACAAAAATTTCGTTACTCTGGCATTATTGTTTTTGTTGTAATACTCATGTTTTCATATTCTGTCTATAGAATTGATTCATTTTATTTCATGTTTACATATACACATACATGTGCACACACACACACAAATAAAAAGATTTTCTATTGTATATTTAAACTATTGTCTATTTAACTTTAGATTTTACTATTCAATATGAATCAGAGAATCCGTTGTACGGAAGGAATAATACTTTTTTTGGTATCATGATGAACACAATGATTCTAAATACAAACAATCAAACAGACACACACTCATACACATTCATGTAAAACTAACAAACATGTGTATTTATGAATGGATCTCTCTCTAGACAATAGTTTAGATATTTTGTTATCACAATGTATGGGTGTACGTGTGTGTGTGTTTGAAAAACACACTGAGAGAAATTTATTGGAATAATTTAATATTTTTGGTTGTGTTAATGAAAGTTTAATTAATTCATTTTGGGTTTCTTGTTGGGAATCAGATCATGAATTTATATTTAGAATATTCATTAGTTTTATTTTGTTGGATTTTAGGTTTTGGATATTAGTAGCATATTGGGATACCAGTGTCAGTATCTTTGAGATAAACACGCGTGAGTTATTTATATTGTTTTTGATAAAAGAAATAAAAATTTCGTTATGAATTCATTACTGAAATATTTTCTTTAATATTTTGGAAAATTGCTTTTGTTTTCTTTAAGTGTTAAGTAAATTTCCTTCTTTTATGTTTGTTTTTTAACAACCTGCATTTTTAAAAATTAAAGATAAAATAAATCCCTTTTTCCCTTTTCACTATGAAACAAACAAAAATCTTTTATACAGATACAACAAATGCAGATAAGTTTGAAGAAAATCCTTTTTGGATCCCAAAATAATGTTTTACTTGATTAATTTTACTCAAATAATATTGACCTAAACTAACAGACTAGAAAATAAAATTGTGGTTTGTTCAAACGCATTTAAATCTGGGATTTTTTTTATTAAAATAAAATACTTTTTTTTATTTATTTAAGTAAAATTTTTTATTATGAAATATTCAATCTCCTTTTTTGCTTTTAGTTTCTCTAAAGATTTTTATTTCACAAATATGTGAAAATTTACAAAAAAAAAAAAAAGAAATCAGGAGAGAATTTGCTAAATATAAGTTTTATAACAACAACGACAACAACAATATTTATTGAAAAAATTAAATGAAATTCTTAATTTTACACTTGTAATTTATCAACTGAGTTTTATAGAAAGCGAGCAGATACACATATGAATCTGTATCTGTTTATATATTGTAAATGTGTTTGTGCACACTTTTCCTTCTTTTAAATATAAAAGTCTTACATTTAAAAGTGTGCATGTATGTATGTTTCCTATTTTATCAAAAAAAGATAAAAAGAAAAGTAACATTTCTTTTGTAACTGATTTTTTTCTTTGAATTAATTTTTATTGAAAAGGAAGAAAATATTTCTTTTAGGTATAAAAAGAGAAAAAGACTAAAATCATTTGTTTAATCTTAAATAACAATCGGTTATCATTGAAGTTCGGAAATAATGCTTTTATATAAATTTAAACTTTTATTTTCTGAATACATAATAGTTTCAATATAATTCAAGTACTAAAAATGTTTATTTTACTTAATTTAGTTGTATTTTACTTTTGGGTCTGATTTAATTCAGTTTTAGTTCAAGTTCAATTATAGATAAATTCTAGCTTAGTTTAAGTTCAGTTCAAGTTCAATTCTAGTTCAGCTCAAGTTCTATTCTAGTTTAGTTGTAATTCAGTTCTCGTTGAGTTCTAGTTCAGATTTGGTTCAATTCTAGTTAAGTTCTCGTTTAGTTCTAGTTCTGTTCTAGTTCAGTTCTAGCTCAGTTCTAGTTCAATTCTCTTTCAGTTTTAGTTCAGTTCTAGTTCGGTTTTAGTTCTGTTCTAGTTCAGTTCTAGTTCAGTTTTAGTTCTAGTTCAGTTCTCGTTCAGTTCTCGTTCAGTTCTAGTTCAGTTCTAGTTCAGTTTTAGTTCAGTTCTGGTCCAGTTTTCGTTCAGTTTTAGTTCAGTTTTTGTTCAGTTCTAGTTCAGTTCTCGTTCAGTTCTAGTTCAGTTCTAGTTTAGTTCAGTTCTAGTTCAATTCTAGTTCAGATTGTAGCTTATGTTATAGTGTGCTTTACTTCGGTTCTAGTTTAGTTCTATTTTAGTTCTTGTTCAGTTCTTGTTCATTTCTTCTTCAGTTCTAGTTCCAGTTCAGTTTTAGTTCAGTGTTAATTTAGATTTTAGTTCATTTTATAGTCTAGATTCCAGTTCTGATTCTAATTCAGATACTAGTAAAAATATAAGTTCAGGTTCTGGTTCAGATTGTGGTTCAGATTTTAGTTCATATTTTAGTTCAGATTGTATTATTTTATTTCATATTTGAGTTCTTATTTAAGTTTAATTTAAAGGTGAAATTCTGGTTCATATTCTGGTTCAGATTTTAGTTCTGATTGTAGTGTAGATTTCAGTTTAGATTCTAATTAAGATTTTAGTTCCGATCTGGTTTATTTCTACTCCATATTCTAATTCAGATTTTCGTTCATTTTTTCTCATATATATTTTTCAGACACTTTTCTCCCCCTTCACCCATCTCAAGGTTAAAGTGTTTACATTTTTTCCTTTAAATTTTTCCCGTTAAATTCTTTTTGGCATATTTTCACATGTGTTCTTCCTATGAAATAAAAAATAACCGGTAAATGCAGAAAAGAAGGTTAATCGAATATAAAAAAATATCAATAACATGAAAAAATCAGCTAAAAGGAGAATTAAATGGACTTATTTTCCAATTTAAATGCAAATCTTTTGATAATTATTTTCCATTTTTAGCTTAAAATTTTAATTTTCTTTTGTGGTTTTTTTCTTTATTTCGTTTTTTTTTTTTGGTATTTCGAGCACTTTTTTCATTTTATCACTTTAACAAGTCATCAAGGAGTATTATAAAGTTGTTTTGGAAATAAATTCTAAATTTGCATAAATAATCTCAACTTTTCTTTATTTATTCTTTTAATTCATTCGTTTTTATTTGTCTTTTTTTTCTTTTCATACTTTTTTAAGACTCATTTTGCTGTTTGTTTTATTTACTTGAGCTTTTTATTCTTTTTTTCTTTCTTGTTTAATTTGCTTTAGGGCGAAGATTGTTAAGAAGAAACAAATAAGACTGTTATATTGGGTTATGCCGAATTTTCAATACCCTCCACCACAAACAGTTAATGAGTCAGAAAATATGTTATATTTTTGGCTATAACTCTGAACCGATTTTCACAATTTTTGGGATGATAATAAAGTATATATAACTTTATAATGATAAAAACTTATTCTAATTTGGCGATTTCTAATTGACACTTTTATGAAAATTCTTCGCTTGAACTTAGAGGTTGCCTTAGATATCGGTCTATATTTTTTAATATACAAAACCGATTTTACAGATTTTAAATATGAAACTTTTCAGGACTATTAAAAATACTCCGGCCAAATTTCATTGAGCTCTGTCAATTATTGTGAATGTGAGTGAGAGCAGGTAGACAGACAGACAAAGAGACAAACGGACAGAACTAAATCTTATCAGGTTTTGATTTGAAGCAAGAATATATAAAAACATTATTGGGCCTGAGATAGTTCCTTCTTAGCGTTACACACGGAATGACAAAGTTAATATACCCTCTTCCTCATTTGCGGTGGTGGAGGGTATAAAAATGAGAGGGAAAGAAATTAAAATGAAAACAAGTAGGAGTGATAAATTCAATTGGGCAGAAAATTTTAAATAACCTCCAGGAGAGTTAAGGAGTTCATACACATGAACACGTTAGCATGTATTCCTTATCGGTTCAGATTTTCTTTCAGAACAATACTTTGTTTGGATTTCTTTAATATTTGTTTTAAAAATAGATTTTTATTGAAATTTTCCATAAAACAGCATTTCAATAATTTTTCAAAGAAGTGAGATCAAAAAATTCTTAACACACTTTTTTATAAAAAGTTTTAACACCGGTTTTGTTTTATTTTTTGATCAAGTTACCATCGTAATAAATGGCAGTTATTATATTATGTTATAATGTTATACAAATGAATATATTGTTAATCTAAAAATTCAATTTTTCACTAAAAATACAATTTTTCACTAAAAATTCAATTTTTCACTAAAAATTTAATTTGTCACTAAAAATTCAATTTTTTACTAAAAATTCAATTTTTCACTAAAAATTCAATTTTTCACTAAAAATTCAATTTTTCACTAAAAATTCAATTTTTCACTAAAAATTCAATTTTTCACTAAAAATTCAATTTTTCACTAAAAATTCAATTTTTCACTAAAAATTCAATTTTTCACTAAAAATTCAATTTTTCACTAAAATTCAATTTTCACTAAAAATTCAATTTTTCACTAAAAATTCAATTTTTCACTAAAAATTCAATTTTTCACTAAAAATTCAATTTTTCACTAAAAATTCAATTTTTCACTAAAAATTCAATTTTTCACTAAAAATTCAATTTTCACTAAAAATTCAATTTTTCACTAAAAATTCAATTTTTCACTAAAAATTCAATTTTTCACTAAAAATTCAATTTTTCACTAAAAATTCAATTTTTCACTAAAAATTCAATTTTTCACTAAAAATTCAATTTTTCACTAAAAATTCAATTTTCACTAAAAATTCAATTTTTCACTAAAAATTCAATTTTTCACTAAAAATTCAATTTTTCACTAAAAATTCAATTTTTCACTAAAAATTCAATTTTTCACTAAAAATTCAATTTTTCACTAAAAATTCAATTTTTCACTAAAAATTCAATTTTTCACTAAAAATTCAATTTTTCACTAAAAATTCAATTTTTCACTAAAAATTCAATTTTTCACTAAAAATTCAATTTTTCACTAAAAATTCAATTTGCTTTGCTTTTTTTATTTCACTAAAAATTTTATTTTTTACTAAAAATTTTATTTTTCACTAAAAATTCAACTTTTCACTAAAAATTTAATTTTTCACTAAAAATTTAATTTTTCACTAAAAATTTAATTTTTCACTAAAAATTTAATTTTTCACTAAAAATTTAATTTTTCACTAAAAATTTTATTTTTCACTAAAAATTTTGTTTTTTATTAAAAATTTATTATTTTCACTAAAAACTCAATTTGTACTAAAAACTATATTTTTCACGAAATATTTAACTAAAAATTGAAATTTTCACCAAAATTGGAATGTTTTACTAAAACTTGATTTTTTTTTGAAAATTTTTTTCACAAAATTTTTTCTAAAAATTCTATTTTTGTAATAAAAATTAAATTTTTCACAAATAATGGAATTGAATTTTTACCAAAAATTAAAATTTTCACCTAAAATTTTGTATTATTTCCCATTGTGCAGTAACAGCCAAAAAGAACTATTTTCTTTAACATCTTGTATTTCTTTTTTAGTAAAAAAAAGTTAATTCCTTGTTTTTATGTTGTTTATTTTCTTTTACTTATGAACAAAACATATTTTTTATTTTATTTTAGTTTTAGTTCTTGTTTCCTTTTCTCCTTTTATTCTTGTTTTTTATTTGTTTTGTTAAATACTTTTACACATTTTATGGGCGGTTAACTAAGAAAACGTGATTATTTAAGTTTCTCTCATTTCTTATGTTTTATTGTTAAACAAATTTCCGAACTAAGAATTGTTTTCTTTATGAGCCCTACACTAACGATACACTGGTGCATATTCCTCTGAACGCACATAAGTTATTTCTTAAAGATTAAGAAAAAAATTTCCTCAAAAGCTTGTTTTAGTTTTTGCTTTGTTTAAGGTCATTATGCTTTTAATTTGGAAATTATTTTAGAAGACCTTACGGGCCATGTATTCCTAAAAGTTCAGTTTTGGGTTTAAGTCTGACTGCAAGCCAGCCAATCCAACAGACAAAAAATAACACCGAACCATAAACCGACCGCCACCGAAATTATGTTTTGACATCCGAACATCGTTTGATCTCAAATCGTGAGATTTATTTTGTTCTTCATTTGTGTAGAATTCAATTTGTTACGAACTTTTCACTACGAAGGTTACCGAACGCTATAATTCCCTACTTTCTTTAAGAAATTACACACCACACTTTCCTGAAAAAATTTAATTTGGAACTCTTTTCTTTCAGATAGAAATGCTCCCTTGAGAAATTCGCAAATAAAATTGAGATATTGTCATTCGTTTGTTTATAAAAAATTTATACGTCTGCGTTTATAGAAATATTCTTTACAAAATAGCACTAAGAACATTTGATCGCATAGAAGAGGCAAAACAACAAAACTAAGAAAAATCTCATTCAAAAACTTTGACTTTACTTTTGAATCAGAACTACAAAATAAAGCGAAAATAGAGAAAAATATAATGCGTTTATAGGAGTATGCAACAGTGTATCATAACAAGCTGTAAGTGATTTCCCGACTTTGTGACGTTGAGTTTAGCTAAATTAGATTTGTCTTTGGAATGAAAATTATCCAAAATATTGGAGGTTTTCAAGGAAAAAATCAGTAATAGGGACTGACAAAAAAGCTACCATACTATAAGTTCATGTTTCAAACTGGATTTGGAATAAGAAAGTCCTTAAAAAAATTATTATTTTGAGATTTTGAAGTTAATTAAATCGTTTTTATTCTTGTAAAATTATCCTCAATATTATCTCCAGCATCCAGTAATCCAACATTAACATTAATCTTAAACACTTTGAAGTTTTTTCTCTTTTAACATTTCATCTTCTTTTGAAATTGGTACTCAACCGATTCAATTATTTCCTAAATGTCCAAAATTATCACTTGCGATGGAACTAAAATAAAATGGAATAAAGAAATAAAAGAATTTGAAAAATAACAAAATCTTTGTATTTGACATTAAAGTTGTTTCTTTGTGTTTCAGTTTTAACAGGATATTTGAGAGTATCTTTATATCTTTTCATTTAAAATCGACCACCACCCCATTCCCCCCTCTGGTTTTCTTTCTTTGAATCGGGAGGAAAAAATATTCAAATAAAAATAAAAGAAACAACAACAAACAAGTTTATTTACGAAAATGTGGACTTACAAAACAAAACCGTTAAACTGAAACGCCAAAGGGCTTTTTATACCCTACACCACCATAGGTGGTGAAGAGGGTATATTAACTTTGTCATTCCGTGTGTAACGCAGGAATCAAAAAATGATTTGTCCGTCTATCTGTCTGTCTGTCTTTTTCTCACATCCACGATAATTGACAGAACTCAATGAAATTTGGCCTGAGTATTCGTTATAGTTCTGAGAAGGTTCTTATTTAAAAACAGCAAAATTGGTTTAGTATGTTAAAACATATAGACCGATATATAAGACAATTACTAAACTCAAGCGAAGAACTTTCGTTAAATTATCAGTTATAAATCAAGAAATTAGAATAAAAAAATTGACATAATATAAAGTTATATGTACTTCGTTATAATTCTAAAAACAATCAAAATCGGTTCAGAAGAAAAAAGTTATAGTCTAAAATATAACTTATATTATAACTCATTAAATGTTTCTGCGTTATATTTAAGAAAAAACTCTTGTTTATTGTATATGTCTTTGAGTGTGTCTGAACGAACATAACGTACATACTCCACACGCATATGTTGTGTTGCAGGGTATTTAAGATTCGGCATAGCCGATTATAGCATTCTTACTTGTTTCGTTTTATTATTTTTCTATCTTAAAATCAAACATCTTTATGCTGTAAATAAGAAAAATAAATAAAAAGAATGAAAATTTTTAAAGAATCATTTGCAAAACGAAGACAAATATATCGAAAATTAGAAAAAAAAAGGAAAAACAAATAATTTAATATGAAAAAGAACCTAAAAGTCATTTTTCATTTTATTGTATCTTCAAACGACAGAGAATAATTGAAAATCTTGTTGGCATTTAGATAAAGTAAAAATTACACACGAACTTGTAATCGAGGAAAGAAAATTATAAAAAAAATGAGACGAATTTAATTTTTTTTCACAATAATAGAGAAATTAAAATTGTTGTCTAAAATAGGGAGAAATTGTTTTCAGGAAATCTACGTAAAAATAAATAGAGGCAGGTCCATTAGTGTATTAAAATTCATTCTTTGAAATAATAATTCTGTTACTTTTGAATCGTTAGGAGTATCGGAAATGAAATTTCACAGGTTTGGAGTTAAAGTGTTCCCAAATCAATTTGGAAGAGTATGAGACTTCATCCGGCCAGGAGTGTTGTCAGTGACCCTCCAAAGTTGGTCACCTCGGCTTTATTGATTGAAAAAAATGAAACGCTAAAATTTGAAGAAAAAAATCCCTTCAAATTATTAAATTTAAGTAAATTTTTTATAGCATCTTTTCTCTTAAAGTAAATTTTATAAAAAAATTCGCTTTTATTGCAAATCACAGTTTGTCCAAATCTAGTTTTTTTATTATTCTGTAATTTTTGAACCGTTTGAAATGTTTCAATGAATTTTCACATGATTAGAGCTGAATTGTTTTTGAGTTGCTTAGGAAGAGTATAAACCCCTGTATGGACCTTAAAAGTTCATATGTTAAAAGTTGGATATGTTAATTTTTCAAAAAATCGCCAAAAATTTATTTATGAAATGAAACAAAAGAAATTTTGTATATAGATCGACCTCGTATATCTCTATAAAAATATATATTAAGTGTGCAGATATTTAAATCGAAATAAAATTTTATCCTTTTTAAACTTTAGACTTTATAACGGGCTTAACATGACTTTTAAAATCTCCTATAAAATTCTTAAAAAAATTATTGCTGCAATATGAAATATATGCATCCGTTTCATGGTGAAACTTTTTAAGAAAATCGCTTTTTTTGGCGATTTATTTTCTAAAAAGGTGGTAATATTTATTCACTAATAAAACTTAGGACAAAGATCTGAACTTAGGACAAAGATCTGCTCACAATCCCTATCCAAGGTTGATAAATTAAACATAAAAAAGAAAAAAATATTTCAGTAAAATTAGTCCAGTTTTTAAATCTGATTCGATCTTAGGATATTTTTTCAAGAAAAATTGGAAATATTTTTGATTCTCTGATTTCTGGACATGTTCATATACAGCACATTGAACTCTATATATATAGAAATGAATCTGTGTTTGTTTGAACTAAAAGACAGCTAAACTATCATATACCCGAATGTAACATAACCTATAAAAAGTTTCGATGGGACCATGGGGAGAGTTACCCCCCTTAAAAAGCAAAAATTTATTATAGAATTATAACAGCGAGAATTTTCACATTTTATTTCAATCACTTCTTCACTGTTTTACTTAACAAAATGTAGGACGGATAGGATCAGGGGGTGTTATAATCAACATACGAAGAAAATATTGATCTAAACAACCACTTCATCGAAAATTTTCAAATTTGGCCCCAATAACTTTTCAAGGAATCATTTTACAGGACAAAATGTGGGGCGGATAGAATCAGGGGGACATGTATCCCCCATACAAAGCAAATTTTGATCATCGAATATCTAAAGAACTATAACAGAAAGAATTTTCGCATCTGGTTCCAAATATTTTATCAAGAACTGTTTTACTAGGCAAAATGTGGGGCGGATAGGATCAGGGGGAGAGGTAGACTCCATAAAAAGAAAGTGTTGATAATCGAATAACTACACCGAGAGTTCTTAAATTTGGTCCTTATAAATTTTTCAATTAACTGTTTTATTGGACAGGAAAAGGACGGACAGGATCATGGGAAGAGGTGTCCCCATACAAAAAAGTTTTGACTATCGAATATCTTAAAAACTATAACAGCAAAATTTCTCAAATTCGACCCCAAACACTTTCTCTAGAATTTGTTTTACTGATCAAAAAACATAGGACGGGTAGGATCAAGGTGAAAGTTACTCCCATACAAAGCAAATATTAATAATCGAATATCTAAAGAACTATTAAACGGGAGTATTCAAATTAGTTCCAATTTGCTTTTTCAAAAATATTTTTCACTGGTCGAAATGAAGGACGGATAGGAGCAGGAGGAGAGATACCCCATACAAAGCAAATAATAATCAAAAGAGCTATAAAAGCGGAGGTTCTCAAATTTAGTCCCAATCTCTTTTTCAAGGAACTATTTTAGTGAACAAAATGTGAAGCCAATTGGACCAGGGGGAGGGAAACCTTCGATATAAAGGAAAGAATGATTTTAGAATATCTAAACAACTATAACAGCGAAACTTCTAAAATTTGGTTCCGAACAGTTTTACTGGACAAAATGAAGGACGGTTAGGATTTTGTAGGGAATCTGGCACAGCTTTTTATGAAATTTTAGGATCCATTTCACTTTATAATTTATTTCCGCTTGAATATTTCTAAAGCTTTAGGAGATAACCAATACATATAGAGCTACACACATAGACAAGGACCATCTACATACAAAGTTTCTTTTGTCTTAATTTATAAATGATTTTTTAACGAATTTTTAATCAACATATCTTAGGTAACCAATTTTGGAGGCTTGCCAAGTACGTCCCTGACCACATAGACACTTGTACTCCTCCAGATCAACTCTAAAGTACCTCAGCTCTAACCATGTATAATTTCATTAAAAATTCTATAACGATTCAAAAGATACAGATATATTTCCAAAACAAGTCGATTGGGTTACACTGAAAAAAAAAATTTTCTTCTTTTCTTTTAATTTTTTTTAATTTAATTTTCTCTTTCTTATTCATTTAACATTTTATAGTTTTATGTTCTTTTTAGTTGTTTTTGTTGTTGTGTATTTGTCTCCTTAGAAATACCAATTAAAATAATTGATTATTTATTTGTTTAACTTACAAAATAAACTCAAATTCTACCTCAGAAAACAGAAACAAAAACAAGTAAGAATGCCATATAGGGCTTAGCCGAATCTTCAATACCCTCCACCACAAATGCGAGTGGAGTAAATATATTCACACATATACTCACACATATACTCACTTCTCAGGACACTGACAAATATTCAGGCCATATTTCATTGAGCTCTGTCAGTTACTGCGAACCGATTTAGATTTTTATTTTATGTAAAACTATTTGGGGATCTTAGATGATTCCTGCTTAGTGTTACACACGGAATGACAAAGTTAATATACCCTCTTAACCACTTGTGGTGTTTGGGGGTATAAAAATAAATATCATAAAATGCTCCTTCAGAAGAAAGAGAAAAACTTTTCACTTATTTTCCCTTTTCATCCAGTATTTACTATAACATTTATTTAGATTGCAAAAACATGGAAAATCCAAAAGAAAACAATTCGAACTTTTCCCATTAGTTTTTGAGGAAAATGTTCCTGTTTTCTTTGTTCACTTACTCTTTTGGAAAAGTCACAAATAATCATAATTTCAGAAATTGCAGAAAGAATGTGGCAGGAGTTTAAGAAATATTGTTTGAAACTTTGTAGACATTTGTCAGGAAATAGAAGAAAACCTTTAATACACACAATTCTAAGGAACAGGAGGAGGAGGAGGCAGGCAGACAAATGGACAGACATTTGGTAGGAATGTTTTTATTTTGGTGATAAGTTTAAGTGTTTAAGAATTGTTGAGCAAATTTCTTTAGTGAGTTTTAATTTGTAGGCCAATGAACTTAATGAATTAAGAAGAAATACATTGTGACCAAAAGTGGATACAAATCGTTTTTAGCCAAGATATGAATTTGTTTCACAATTATTTGGTATCTATGAAAACGCTAGAACTTTTAGATCCACAACTCACAAAAAGTAAGTTGAATGCCATTTTATGTTTTTTTAGAAATGAAATTTATTTTTAAACTGTAATAAAATTGACGCGAAAAAGTAATATTAATTTTTTATTTCAAGATGATCTTGTCCATGAATCAGAGAGTTAAAAAGATTCCCACTTTATAAGAATCATCTATATACAAAATTTCTTTTGTCTCAATTCATAAATGAATTTTAGGAGATTTTTTTTTAATACGGAAACTTGAATTTTTAATTTTTCGATTTGAATCAATTTGAATAATTGAAAAATCATAAGAGAACAGCTGCCAGTTTTTTTTTTTTTTTTTTTTTTTTTTTTTTTGCAAAATTAGAGCAAAACGATTTTAAAAAACATTAAATGTTCTTACATTTTCTACACAAATTTTACCAGATAACTAATACGTGTATTTTTATTTTTTAATTGTTTTTAAATGTAAAATTATAGATTAATTATCAAAAGTGAACAGCTGTCAGATTTTTGTCAAAAACAGAACAAGACTTTTTTATAAATGTAATATTTTTCTACATTTTCTATAAAAATTTATAGAACTGAATTTTCGTCAGGAAGAAAAAGACAAATCCTGTATTTACTACTAGATTAATAATTTAAAGAGAACAGCAGCCAGTTTTTTAGATTTGAAAAAAAGAAGGAAGAACGATTTTTTTTTTAATTTGTTGTTTTTCTTCCACATTTGCTGTGTTCAAGTGTTTAGAACTCTGGAATAAATGCTCTAATTTTGTATGGGCACGAATCACTGTGCGACATCAAGTTCTTTTCAATTAACAAAGGTTTTTTTATATAAATTTCGATATTGTCTCAGATATCGGCCTATAACTACCTTTTTCTTCACCGATTTTGCTGGTTTTTAATAAGTGTACAAAATTCGGACAAACAGACAGACGGACAGACGGAATATTGATTCATTCTTATTGTTACACTGGGAATTAGAGTCTTAATATTCCTCGTATTACTACTTGTGACTTTATTTGTTCATCTGTTAAAAAATTCGTTAGTTGGAGTTAAAATTGTAAATATTCCCAAATTATAGTTTCTTTCCATATTTATTAAAAATTTATTCCTTTTGTATGTAATAAGGGCTAACCGGCAGAAAATACTTTTTGGGTATTTATCTTACACATGACGTGATATATTTTAGGAATAATTAAAGTATGATTGAAGCTTTGTGATTTTGAGCAGTTCTTTTCACCAAGTTCATCCCAAAAAAAATTATGAACCGACCTTCAAAAAATTTGTGCCAGTATTGAACATAATAAGTGAATACACTTTTATTTCGCAAGTGGCGATTAATGAAGCCTTAAAAAAATTATGAACCGATTTACGCAAAATTTAAATCGGTTGTATATATCTTATACATATGGAATATGATCACAATATTAACATTTTCTCAAGATTTATACACTTTAAAGTGAATTTTGGAAATGGGTCTGTATTGAAGCTATGCCAATTTGTGGGCCGATCTTTATGAATATTTTTATGCAGATTTGGGCTAAAACAAAATTTATTTGTTAAAAATATAATTAAAATATATTCATGTCTATGAGTTTTATGAACTTGAAATCCCATTTCGTTAGGACATTTTTGTGGGAATAATTTTATATCGAACTTTTCTAATTTGAATAAGATCCATCCTGCTCTGGCACAAAATAATATTATTTGCTATTGTTATCTCTCTAATTATGATTTGTAGAGCGATCACAATGTCTGTCCAAATCCTTTTTTTTATTTTTTTAGAAAACCGTTAGAGATATGTAAATGAAATTTCAAATGATTGTAACGAAGGTTTTTTCGGAAAGATTTCGAAGAATACAGGCCTCTATCTGGACTGGGAAGTAATCAAAATTTGGTACCTCACTTATAACCCTTGTTTATTTTTATTTAGCGGGCTTAATATGGTTCTTAAAATTATTGAAATACATGTGCCAGATTATTAGACATGAATATATCGCTTAAAAAGTTATCTTAACCTGAAATTGGAACTTTAACAAAAAAACGATATTTTTTATAGACAGTAAATATACAGATGTTTTGCTGTGAACATAATATAATTATATATAATTAAAAAAAAAGCTGGTAACACTTAAATTTTATCTTCTCTAGTTCTAGTTCAAGGCCTCCCCCATCCCGCTTACCCGACAACAAAAAAAGAAATTATAAAATTATCATATAATCAATCATAAAATATAGAAAAATTTACAACAAAACAATTAAGATTGATTGTTTATTGAGAGAGAAACATCATGTTAACAACTAAAATCCTTGAAAATTATAATCAGGAAAATAAAACACACACACACACATACATACGCACTTGTCATTATTCTCATGAATTTGAAGGATTTTTATAGAAAACTCATTAACTTTTCAATGTCATGGTGAAAGAAAAATATTACTTGGTTTCCATATCCTCCCACTTCCTCCTTCCACTCGCTCTTTTGTATTTTTGTTGTAAAGTTGTAACAAATGTAAATCGTTGTTGTTAATAATAAACAAATTAATATTTATTTTGGAATAAATTTATTTCTACTTTAAGGATTCATTAATCTGGATATTAAATTAAATAGTTGTTGTTGTTCTATTGTTGATCTTTCAGATTTGAAAACTTTAAAAGTTTGAATGTTCACAAATAAATATGAATTTTATGGAATTTCAAGGAACGTTCATATTACTGGAATTTCAATTTACAATATCTTTATATACCCTTCACAACCACAACTGGTGATCATATAGGATTTGTTTTAGGACCTTATAAAATATATTATTCCATCATATTAAAATCAGAGTCGACTTATGGGCTCGTTTGCTCGATGGGTTATGGACCCATATCTGAGACAAAAATTGATCCGAATTTTCTCTATAGAAAATTTATACGAAATATTCCCTATAGAAAATTTATACGAAATTTTCCTTATAGAAAATTTATACGAAATTTTCCCTATAGAAATTTTCTCTATAGAAAATTTATGCGAAATTTTCTCTATAGAAAATTTATCCAAAATTTTCTCTATAGAAAATTTATCCAAAATTTTCTCTATAGAAAATTTATCCAAAATTTTCTCTATAGAAAATTTATCCAAAATTTTCTCTATAGAAAATTTATCCAAAATTTTCTCTATAGAAAATTTGTCCAAAATTTTCTCTATAGAAAATTTATTCGAAATTTTCTCTATAGAAAATATATGCGAAATTTTCTCTATAGAAAATATATGCGAAATTTTCTCTATAGAAAATTTATGCGAAATTTTCTATATATAAAATTTATGCGAAATTTCTCTATAGAAAATTTATCCGAAATTTTCTCTATAGAAAATTTATCCGAAATTTTCTCTATAGAAAATTTATCCGAAATTTTCTCTATAGAAAATTTATCCGAAATTTTCTCTATAGAAAATTTATCCGAAATTTTCTCTATAGAAAATTTATCCGAAATTTTCTCTATAGAAATTTACCCAAAATTTTTCACTATAGAAAATTAATACGAAATTTTTCACTATAGAAAATTAATACGAAATTTTCACTTTTGAAAATTAATACGAAATTTTCCCTATAGACAGAATTTTCTCTTTAGAAAATTTATCCGAAATTTTTTTTATAGAAAATGTATCCAAAATTTTCTCTATAGAAAATTTATCCAAAATTTTTCACTATAGAAAATTAATACGAAATTTTTCACTATAGAAAATTAATACAAAATGTTCCCTATAGACAGAATTTTCTCTTTAGAAAATTTATCCGAAATTTTCTTTATAGAAAATTTATCCGAAATTTTCTTTATAGAAAATTTATCCGAAATTTTCTTTATAGAAAATTTATCCAAGATTTTTCGCTATAGAAAATTAATACGAAATTTTTCACTATAGAAAATTAATACAAAATTTTCCCTATAGACAGAATTTTCCCTTCATTATAAAAAATGTATTCGAAATTTTCTCTTTAAAAAAATTATTCCGATTTTTTTTAATTTCTTTAAAATGAACACTAATCCTACATATCTTCTAAACAGAAAATTTGTCGCTACATAGAAAATATATATGAAATTTTTATTATAAAATTTTTTTCTCTAAAACGAAAATTTATTTTCTCTAAAAATAAAAGTAATTCGAACTGTTTCTATTATCCGAAATTTCCTTTATTCAAATTGTTCTCTAAAAAGAAAATTTTCTCTAAAAAAATTATCCGACATTTTCTTTAAAATAAAAGTTCATTTGAAATTTAGACAAAAACTAAAATTTATCTCACATTTTTTTGAAGCAGAAATTTATTGAAATTTTTCTATAAAACGAAAATTTATAAGCATTTTTTAATTGAAAATAAATCCGCGATTTCTTCTGGAAATAAAATTTATGTATGATTTGCCCAAAAATGAAAATTTAACACAAAATTTCTTTCATAAATTTTTTTTAAATAAAATTAATCCGAAAATTTTCTTTATATGGAAAATTTATACGAAATTGAATAGAAATTTCTTCTGAAACAAAAATTTTTCTAGAATATTTATTAAAATTTTATTTAAAGAAAATATATTTATATATTTCAAAAATTTACTCTGAAAGGAAAATTTATTCAAAAATTCCCCATAAAAGAAAATTTATCCAAAATATATTCTAACATGAAAATGTATGAATTTTTCTTTAACAATAATTTATCAAAATTTTCTTTGTAAAGAAAATTTATCTGAAATTGTCTCTTTATAGAAAATGTAATTTTCTATTTATAAATTGTTTTTTGTAAATAAAATTTACCCCAGAAATTCTCTTAACAATGAAATGTTCTCTATGAAGAAAATTTATCAAAAAATTTTTCTATAATGAAACAAAAAATTCCTTCAAAATTTTCTCTAAAATGAAAATTTATACGAAAAGTTCGTAATAAAGAAAAGTTTCTTACAAAAATTTTAAAATTTTAAGAAATTTAAAGGTGCGATGTTTTTGAGAACCTCAAATTTAAGTTGATTTAAAATTAATTGGAAAAGAATTTAGGACTTTAAAATAAAAAAAAATTCAGACATATTTTTCTCTCGTGATTTTTTTCTACATTTTTATACCTTCAAAGTGAAGTGAACTGAAATGGTAACATGACATTTTGTTTATAATATTCCTTTATGTGTCATGTTTTTGTATTTTAGTTCTTTACTAAATATTTACACTTTAATTCCAAAAACAAAAGAGCCTGCAAATACAAACACAAACAGTATTTAAGTTCACATGAAACTCTTAAAACCAGAATTTTTATTGATTTCTCTTTATTATTTGGCTAAAGAAACATAAAATTTATAGTTTTTATTTAGTTTGTAAAAGAGAGTCTTATTTAAACACACACATACACACACATACATACATATGAAGCATAACATAGACATTAATATTTTGCTTGTGATTTCCTGCTTAAGCTAAAATATTCTCACTTACTCATGCTCTCAAACTCTCAAAGGACATTAGAAACTAAAGAAAATAAAAAAGGACTTTAATGCTGCACACACATACATAGATATACGTCGACAAAAGAAAACTAACAAAATTTTAAGAAAAAACTAGAAACAACAAAATGTTGTGAACAAGCTTTATTGTGTGTAACTGTAACGAATTCCTGTAGTTCCGGAAACAAATGAAACATTTTCCACCAAATAATGAAAATATCAGAAGAAATCCTTTAAAAATTAAAAAGAACAACAGAACTGTAGGAATTTTTATCAAAATTTCAGTGTTTTGTTTCTTAAGACCAAAAAGACAAACCAAAAAAAAAAAATCAGGAGAAGAAAAAAAGAAAAATGATAATATTTAACGTGTTCTACAAGTGCACCCAAGTGACACTTTAAATGGCCTCGTAATGTTAAGTGTTGGAACAAAGATATGAAAACACATACACGTACAAACTCTCCCTTTTGAAAAAAACAACAACTTAAATGTATTTTTTGTTATTTTTTCTTAGCCAATTTTATTCTCTCGTCCTCTCTACTGAAAACCATTAAAACAACCCAGTAAACGACCAAAACTATTAAACCTCGGAAAAAATACAACAAAAGATTTTTTAAATAAAACAGAAAATTTTAAAGACTTTTTATTTTACACTTAAATTTTAAAGATACATTTTTGTAAATATTTATCGGAAATTTTCTCTTAAACAATTTCTTTTGTAATTTTTCTCTTTAACAAAAAATGTTTGTAAATTTTTTCAAACAAAAATTTTTCATAATTTTCATTTAAATGGACATTTGCGTAAAGTTATCTTAAAAGAAAATATGACATTAATTTTCTCTTAAATGAAAATTTTTCAAAAATTTTCTCTTAAACAGAACTTTTTCCGAAATTTATCTCAAATTTTCTTTTTGGCGAAAATTTATTCCAAATTTTTTCTTCATTAAAAATCGAGAATTTCTCTTTATTAAAAAATTATCTCAAATGAAAACTTATTCATAGTTCGTCGCATTTTTTTGAAATGTAAAATCATTCAAAATGTTCTCTTAAATGAAATCCTTAGTAAATTTTCTCTTAAACAATTTTTTTTGTAATTTTTCTCTTAAACGAAAAATGTTGGTAAATTTTCTGAAAAAAAACATTGTTCATAATTTTACTTTAACGAACATTTTTTTAAGCTTTTTTAAAAAGAAAGTAAATCGTAAATTTTCTCTTAAACGAAAATTTATCAAATTTTTTTAAAGAAATTTTGTCGTAAATGTGTTCTTAAACGAAATTTTATTCTAAACTTTTAAATCCTTCGTAAAGCAAAAATCTCTCGTTAATTTTCTCTTAAACGAAATTCGCCGTTTGTTTTCTCTTAACCAAGAATTTTTTTCAAATATTCTCTTTAATAAAAAACTACAATTTTGAGGAATTTTTCGTCAATATTTTCTTAAACGTTTCCTTAATGAAAATTCATCCCAAATTTTTTCTTAAACGAATATGTATCCGAAGTATTCAAAATGAAAATTTATCTTAAATTTTCTTTCAAAAGAAAACTTTTCTTAAATTTTCTCCAAAATTAAATGTTCTCTTATTTTGATTCTCTCTTAAATGAAAATTTATCACTAAATTTTGCCTTAATAAGAATTTCGTAAATTTTACTCCTTAAAAAACATTATTAAAAAAAATTCTCTTAAAAGAAATTTTCTATTTAACTTTCCTATTTTCTCTTAAACTAGAATTTATCATAAATTCTCTTAAATGAAAACGCAACGTAAAATTCATCTTTAACGAAAATTCATATATTTCAAATTTAATTTAAAAGTCCAATTTATCTGAAATTTTTTTGTAAAAGAAAGTTTTCTTAATCAAAATTTTTCCTCAAATTTGACAAAATTTTTTCTTTATTAAAATTTTTTCTTAAAAATTTCTCGTCGAATTTATGTTTATTTTTTATTTATTTTTTTCGCTTAAAACTGAAATTTAGACAAAATATAATAATCTGATTATATTGGAAACGAAAATTTATAAGAAATTTTCTTTATATCATTTTTTGAAAGTTTCTTTGAATCAAAAAAATTTATCCGAAATTTTTTCCTTAATCAAAATTTTATATAAATTTTTTTGTAAAACAAAAGTTAAAAAATTATCCGAAAATGTATCTTGAATTTTCTCTTTTTAGTTTCACTTAAAACTAAACTTCTTAGTAAAATTTTGAATAAGTACTTTCTCATTTATGACAGACTGTAAATCTCTTAGTTTTATTTTATTTCTAATTTCAAAATGCTCAAAGAAATTTCATTGAATTTTAACTAAAAATCAATTTTAATTAAAAATAATTCATTAGAATTTCCTAATTGTATTTGTATTTTAGCGGAATTAAATTTAATAATTAATTTCCAACAAAACTAAAATAAACTTTAATTCAAATAACAGTAAATAAAATTCAAAGTTTGTCATGTCATTAAACTTTTTTGTTCGTCCACAAAAAATACCTACGAACACAGAAATAAGAGAGATTTTTGTTAAAAAAAAAAGATTTAAAATACAACAGAAAATGTTAAACAAAATTTGCTGTAATGAAAACCAATTGACCAAAGTGTGGGAAACCGGGTTAAAAAAAATTTAAAGTTGTTTTTTATATAAAGTTATTTTCCAAATTCATTTTCTATTAATTTTATCAGATGTTTTCTTTTCTCTTGAAAGTTTGGTCAATTGGTATATGGTGTGAGTCCTCTAACCACATACAATCACTTTGCAATTTATTTAACACACTTACATATACAAACACTAAATGCATATGTGTTTTGTCGGTGATAATGTTTATATTATAGTTCCTTTCATAAGGACTAAAACTAAAACAACAAATTCCCATTTACTTTTAAAAGCCAATTAACTAAATAGAGACACAATTCCTGCTCGAAATTACTAGACAACCAGTCAACCAACCAACCAACCATACAAGTCTCACTCCAACATTCATATTGGTCTCGAAATAGAAGTAATAATAATAAAAGCTTCTTGTCTATGGATAAAAAATACATAGGAAAATTTTGAAAAAAGGACTTTATTCCGTTATAACGATGTTTGAGACCCCTACACTGCAGGATTATTCTCTAGAAAATCTCGACAATTAGGTCTCCTCTCTGAAAGGTTTAAAATCTAAATATTTGAAATAGTTATTGCTAATTTCAGTCTATAACACTATATCTCTTGAACCGATTCTTTTAGTTTCAAATATCAGACTGAGAAGGAAAACAGAAAATTTTCGTTATGGTTTTCTTTGATTTCTACTATTTTTGTTTTTGGACCTGAGAATAACAAAAGCATATCTGAACTGAAATAAAGTCCATTTGTATATACTTCGCAGGATCTTAAATATTCTATTTATGTTTGTCACACCCAAAATAACAAATCTAATTCTCCATTTGTGCTGATATCTCCAAAAAGTAAGAAAATCAAAACACGTAGACTCCATTAATAGTAAAGTGGCAACAAAAAAACCCACGACCAAAAACAAAAAACAACAAAAAGTCAGAAACAGAAAAAAGTAGTAAACTCAGAAAATATTAAGTAAAATTTGAAAAATACATACATGAATATGTAGTGGTTTGTGAATGGTGGAGGGAAAGCTTACGGAGAAAAATGAGAATAAAAAGGAAATAAAATGAGAATTTATGAAATGTGTGAAACATACGTCGGGGGCCTGACATAATTGAGAATTCATGTCGTAATATTTAAAGCACAATGGGGTTGGATAAAAAACTAATAAGAAGAAAAAAATAAATTAAGATCTTTTCAAAATTTCTGTCCGATTTCGCATGAAGAAAGTTCAAGAGAAAATTAAATACAATAAATTTTTCTTTAAGAGAATTTCGGATAAATTTTTATTTTCTAAGAGAAAATTTACTTTAAATTTTTCATTAGAAAAATTATGTAAATTTTCCTTCAAGAGAGAAACTGCACTTTTACACGAAAAATATTTTAGGTTCGATTTTCGACAAAGAGAGAATTTACAATAAATTTTAATTAAATCGATAAAATACAATAAATTTTATTTAAGAAAAAATTAATGATACATTTTTTAAGAGGAAATTAGCGATTTTTAAGAGAAAATTTACGTTAAATTTTCATGTAAAAGGAATTTACGAAGAATTTTTATATAAGACAGAATTACGATAATTTTAAGATAAAATTATTACATTTTCTTTAGAGAACATTTAAGATACATTTTGTATTTGGGAGAATTTTTTGATAAATTTGCATTTAAGGGAAAATTAAGATAAATTTATATTCGTTTAAGAGAAAATTTCTAATAATTTTTAATAGGAAATTTTGAGTAAATTTTTCCTTAAGAGAATATTTCGGACAAATTTTTATTTAAGAGAAAATAAATAAATAAATATATTAATAATTAAATAAAATTTTCATTAATGAAAAAAATTTGGGTAAATTTTTGTTAAAAAAAAAATTCGGATAAATTTTCGTTTAAAAAATATTAAGATAAATATTCGTTTAAGAGAAAATTTCTAATAATTTTTTTCAAAAAGAAATTTTAAATAAATTTTCCCTCAAATGAAAATTCGAAAAAAAATATTTTAGAAAAAATTTCGGATAAATTTTCATTAATGAGAAAATTTTTGGTAAATTTCTCTTTAAGAGAGAATTTTGGAAAAAATTTTAAATTGAATTTGGGATAATTATCGTTAAAAGAAAGTATCAATAATTTTGTTTAAAAGAAATATTTCGGATAAACTTTGGTTAGAGAAATTTTTTCTTATTAAAAATTTGATAAATTTTCATTTGAGTAAAACATTTCTCTTAAGAGAAATTTTCTATAAATTTTCGTTTAAGAGAACATTTGGATAATTTTTGTTAAGACAAAATTTCAATAAATTTCGTTTGAGAGAAATGTATGATATATTTTCGTTTAAGGATAAATATACGATAAATTTTTATTTAAGAGAAAGTTTACGATTTAAGAGAATTTTATTTAAGAGAAAATTTAAGATAAATTTTATTTAAGAGAAAATTTTGGATAAACAAATATGATAAATGTGTCATTCAAGGAAGATTTACGAAAAATTATGCTTTAATATTCACGAAAAGTTTTCGCTTAAGGGATAATTAATGGTGAATTTTTGAAATTGACATTTACAATAAATGTTTTATTGAAAATAATACGATTTGATTAACAAAATCAACTAGTTGAAAACTTCGTTTAAGATTAATTAATTAACGAAAAAGTAAATGATAAATTCTGTTAAGAGAAAATTTAAGAGAAGTTTTTTCGTTGAAAATAAAATTTATGATAAATTTTCTTTAAAGAAAAAGTTCGGGATAAATATTCGTTTAAGAGAATTTTTTCGTAAATTTCTTTTAAGAGATTTTTTTGTAATTTATCCTTTAAAAGAAATTGACAAAAAAATTTTCGTTAAGAGAAAATTTACGAAAATTTTTTGCTGAAGAGAAAATTGACGAAAGAGAAAA
>PYHX02000413.1:17096009-17327731 GCA_004302925.2 Cochliomyia hominivorax
GATCCATATCTCAGACAAAAATTGATCCGACATTTTCTCTATAGAATATTTATCAGAAATTCCCCATATAAAAAATTTATCCGAAATTTTCTCTATAGAAAATTTTTCCTAAATTTTCCCTATAAAAAATTTATCCGAAATTTCCCTTTAGAAAATTTATACGAAATTTTCTCTATAGAAAATTTATCCAAAATTTTCTCTATAGAAAATTTATCCAAAATTTTCTCTATAGAAAATTTATCCAAAATTTTCTCTATAGAAAATTTATCCAAAATTTTCTCTATAGAAAATTTATCCAAAATTTTCTCTATAGAAAATTTATCCAAAATTTTCTCTATAGAAAATTTATCCAAAATTTTCTCTATAGAAAATTTATCCAAAATTTTCTCTATAGAAAATTTATCCAAAATTTTCTCTATAGAAAATTTATCCAAAATTTTCTCTATAGAAAATTTATTCGAAATTTTCTCTATAGAAAATATATGCGAAATTTTCTCTATAGAAAATTTATGCGAAATTTTCTATATATAAAATTTATGCGAAATTTTCTCTATAGAAAATTTATCCGAAATTTTCTCTATAGAAAATTTATCCGAAATTTTCTCTATAGAAAATTTATCCAAAATTTTCTCTATAGAAAATTTATCCAAAATTTTCTCTATAGAAAATTTATCCAAAATTTTCTCTATAGAAAATTTATCCAAAATTTTCTCTATAGAAAATTTATTCGAAATTTTCTCTATAGAAAATATATGCGAAATTTTCTCTATAGAAAATATATGCGAAATTTTCTCTATAGAAAATTTATGCGAAATTTTCTATATATAAAATTTATGCGAAATTTTCTCTATAGAAAATTTATCCGAAATTTTCTCTATAGAAAATTTATCCGAAATTTTCTCTATAGAAAATTTATCCGAAATTTTCTCTATAGAAAATTTATCCGAAATTTTCTCTATAGAAAATTTATCCGAAATTTTCTCTATAGAAAATTTATCCGAAATTTTCTCTATAGAAAATTTACCCAAAATTTTTCACTATAGAAAATTAATACGAAATTTTTCACTATAGAAAATTAATACGAAATTTTCACTTTTGAAAATTAATACGAAATTTTCCCTATAGACAGAATTTTCTCTTTAGAAAATTTATCCGAAATTTTCTTTATAGAAAATGTATCCAAAATTTTCTCTATAGAAAATTTATCCAAAATTTTTCACTATAGAAAATTAATACCAAATTTTTCACTATAGAAAATTAATACAAAATGTTCCCTATAGACAGAATTTTCTCTTTAGAAAATTTATCCGAAATTTTCTTTATAGAAAATTTATCCGAAATTTTCTTTATAGAAAATTTATCCGAAATTTTCTTTATAGAAAATTTATCCGAAATTTTCTTTATAGAAAATTTATCCAAGATTTTTCGCTATAGAAAATTAATACGAAATTTTTCACTATAGAAAATTAATACAAAATTTTTCACTATAGAAAATTAATACAAAATTTTCCCTATATATTTATCCGAAATTTTCTTTATAGAAAATGTATCCAAAATTTTCTCTATAGAAAATTTATCCAAAATTTTTCACTATAGAAAATTAATACGAAATTTTTCACTATAGAAAATTAATACAAAATTTTCCCTATAGACAGAATTTTCCCTTCATTATAAAAAATGTATTCGAAATTTTCTCTTAAAAAAAATTATTCCGATTTTTTTAATTTCTTTAAAATGAACACTAATCCTACATATCTTCTAAACAGAAAATTTGTCGCTACATAGAAAATATATATGAAATTTTTATTATAAAATTTTTTTCTCTAAAACGAAAATTTATTTTCTCTAAAAATAAAAGTAATTCGAACTGTTTCTATTATCCGAAATTTCCTTTATTCAAATTGTTCTCTAAAAAGAAAATTTTCTCTAAAAAAATTATCCGACATTTTCTTTAAAATAAAAGTTCATTTGAAATTTAGACAAAAACTAAAATTTATCTCACATTTTTTTGAAGCAGAAATTTATTGAAATTTTTCTATAAAACGAAAATTTATAAGCATTTTTTAATTGAAAATAAATCCGCGATTTCTTCTGGAAATAAAATTTATGTATGATTTGCCCAAAAATGAAAATTTAACACAAAATTTCTCTCATAAATTTTTTTTAAATAAAATTAATCCGAAAATTTTCTTTATATGGAAAATTTATACGAAATTGAATAGAAATTTCTTCTGAAACAAAAATTTTTCTAGAATATTTATTAAAATTTTATTTAAAGAAAATATATTTATATATTTCAAAAATTTACTCTGAAAGGAAATTTTATTCAAAAATTCCCCATAAAAGAAAATTTATCCAAAATATATTCTAACATGAAAATGTATCCGAATTTTTCTTTAACAATAATTTATCAAAATTTTCTTTGTAAAGAAAATTTTCTGAAATTGTCTCTTTATAGAAAATGTAATTTTCTATTTATAATTTTTTTTTGTAAATTAAATTTACCCAAAAAATTCTCTTAAAAATGAAAATGTTCTCTATGAAGAAAATTTATCAAAAATTTTTCCTAAAATAAAATTCCTTTAAAACAAAAAATTCCTCCAAAATTTTCTATAAAATGAAAATTTATACGAAAAGTTCGTAATAAAGAAAAGTTTCTTACAAAAATTTTAAAATTTTAAGAAATTTAAAGGTGCGATGTTTTTAGGAACCTCAAATTTAAGTTGATTTAAAATTAATTGAAAAAGATTTTAGGACTTAAATATAAAAAGAAATCCGACATATTTTTCACTTGTGATTTTTTTCTACATTTTTCTACCTTCAAAGTGAAGTGAACTGAAATGGTAACATGACATTTTGTTTATAATATTCCTTTATGTGTCATGTTTTTGTATTTTAGTTCTTTACTAAATATTTACACTTTAATTCCAAAAACAAAAGAGTCTACAAATACAAACACAAACAGTATTTAAGTTCACATGAAACTCTTAAAACCAGAATTTTTGTTGATTTCTCTTTATTATTTGGCTAAAGAAACATAAAATTTATAGTTTTTATTTAGTTTGTAAAAGAGAGTCTTATTTAAACACACACATACACACACACACATACATACATACATACATACATACATACATACATACATAACATAGACATTAATATTTTGCTTGTGATTTCCTGTTTAAGCTAAAATATTCTCACTTACTCATGCTCTCAAACTCTCAAAGGACATTAGAAACTAAAGAAAATAAAAAAGGACTTTAATACTGCACACACATACATATATATACGTCGACAAAAGAAAACTAACAAAATTTTAAGAAAAAACTAAAAACAACAAAATGTTGTGAACAAGCTTTATTGTGTGTAACTGTAACGAATTCCTGTAGTTTCGGAAACAAATGAAACATTTTCCACCAAATAACGAAAATATCAGAAGAAATCCTTTAAAAATTGAAAAGAACAACAGAACTGTAGGAATTTTTATCAAAATTTCAGTGTTTTGTTTCTTAAGACCAAAAAGACAAACCAAAAAAAAAAAATCAGGAGAAGAAAAAAAGAAAAATGATAATATTTAACGTGTTCTACAAGTGCACCCAAGTGACACTTTAAATGGCCTCGTAATGTTAAGTGTTGGAACAAAGATATGAAAACACATACACGTACAAACTCTCCCTTTTGGAAAAAAAAACAACAACTTAAATGTATTTTTTGTTATTTTTTCTTAGCCAATTTTATTCTCTCGCCCTCTCTACTGAAAACCATTAAAACAACCCAGTAAACGACCAAAACTATTAAACCTCGGAAAAAATACAACAAAAGATTTTTTAAATAAAACAGAAAATTTTAAAGACTTTTTATTTTACACTTAAATTTTTAAGATACATTTTTGTAAATATTTATCGGAAACTTTCTCTTAAACAATTTTTTTTGTAATTTTACTCTTTAACAAAAAATGTTTGTAAATTTTTTCAAACAAAAATTTTTCATAATTTTCATTTAAATGGACATTTGCGTAAAGTTATCTTAAAAGAAAATATGACATTAATTTTCTCTTAAATGAAAATTTTTCAAAAATTTTCTCTTAAACAGAACTTTTTCCGAAATTTATCTCAAATTTTCTTTTTGGCGAAAATTTATTCCAAATTTTTTCTTCATTAAAAATCGAGAATTTCTCTTTATTAAAAAATTATCTCAAATGAAAACTTATTCATAGTTCGTCGCATTTTTTTGAAATGTAAAATCATTCAAAATGTTCTCTTAAATGAAATCCTTAGTAAATTTTCTCTTAAACAATTTTTTTTGTAATTTTTCTCTTAAACGAAAAATGTTGGTAAATTTTCTGAAAAAAAACATTGTTCATAATTTTTACTTTAATGAACATTTTTCGTAAGCTTTTTTAAAAAGAAAGTAAATCGTAAATTTTCTCTCAAATGAAAATTTATCAATTTTTTTAAAGAAATTTTGTCATAAATGTGTTCTTAAACGAAATTTTATTCTAAACTTTTAATCCTTCGTAAAGCGAAAACCCTCGTTAATTTTCTCTTAAACGAAATTCGCCGTTTGTTTTCTCTTAACCAAGAATTTGTTTTCAAATGTTTCTTTAATAAAAAATTACAATTTTTGAGGAGTTTTTCGTCAATATTTTCTTAAATGTATCCTTAATGAAAATTCATCCTAAATTTTTCTTAAACGAATATGTATTCGAAATATCCAAAATGAATTTTATCTTAAATTTTCTTTCAAAAGAAAACTTTTCTTAAATTTTCTCCAAAATTAAATGTTCTCTTATTTTGATTCTCTCTTAAATGAAAATTTATCACTAAATTTTGCCTTAATAAGAATTTCGTAAATTTTACTCCTTAAAAAACATTATTAAAAAAAATTCTCTTAAAAGAAATTTTCTATTTAACTTTCCTATTTTCTCTTAAACTAGAATTTATCATAAATTCTCTTAAATGAAAACGCAACGTAAAATTCATCTTTAACGAAAATTCATATATTTCAAATTTAATTTAAAAGTCCAATTTATCTGAAATTTTTTTGTAAAAGAAAGTTTTCTTAATCAAAATTTTTCCTCAAATTTGACAAAATTTTTTCTTTATTAAAATTTTTCTTAAAAATTTCTCGTCGAATTTATGTTTATTTTTTATTTATTTTTTTCGCTTAAAACTGAAATTTAGACAAAATATAATAATCTGATTATATTGGAAACGAAAATTTATAAGAAATTTTCTTTATATCATTTTTTTGAAAGTTTCTTTGAATCAAAAAAATTTATCCGAAATTTTTTCCTTAATCAAAATTTTATATAAATTTTTTTGTAAAACAAAAGTTAAAAATTATCCGAAAATGTATCTTGAATTTTCTCTTTTTAGTTTCACTTAAAACTAAACTTCTTAGTAAAATTTTGAATAAGTACTTTCTCATTTATGACAGACTGTAAATCTCTTAGTTTTATTTTATTTCTAATTTCAAAATGCTCAAAGAAATTTCATTGAATTTTAACTAAAAAATCAATTTTAATTAAAAATAATTCATTAGAATTTCCTAATTGTATTTGTATTTTAGCGGAATTAAATTTAATAATTAATTTCCAACAAAACTAAAATAAACTTTAATTCAAATAACAGTAAATAAAATTCAAAGTTTGTCATGTCATTAAACTTTTTTGTTCGTCCACAAAAAATACCTACGAACACAGAAATAAGAGAGATTTTTGTTAAAAAAAAAAGATTTAAAATACAACAGAAAATGTTAAACAAAATTTGCTGTAATGAAAACCAATTGACCAAAGTGTGGGAAACCGGGTTAAAAAAAATTTAAAGTTGTTTTTTATATAAAGTTATTTTCCAAATTCATTTTCTATTAATTTTATCAGATGTTTTCTTTTCTCTTGAAAGTTTGGTCAATTGGTATATGGTGTGAGTCCTCTAACCACATACAATCACTTTGCAATTTATTTAACACACTTACATATACAAACACTAAATGCATATGTGTTTTGTCGGTGATAATGTTTATATTATAGTTCCTTTCATAAGGACTAAAACTAAAACAACAAATTCCCATTTACTTTTAAAAGCCAATTAACTAAATAGAGACACAATTCCTGCTCGAAATTACTAGACAACCAGTCAACCAACCAACCAACCATACAAGTCTCACTCCAACATTCATATTGGTCTCGAAATAGAAGTAATAATAATAAAAGCTTCTTGTCTATGGATAAAAAATACATAGGAAAATTTTGAAAAAGGACTTTATTCCGTTATAACGATGTTTGAGACCCCTACACTGCAGGATTATTCTCTAGAAAATCTCGACAATTAGGTCTCCTCTCTGAAAGGTTTAAAATCTAAATATTTGAAATAGTTATTGCTAATTTCAGTCTATAACACTATATCTCTTGAACCGATTCTTTTAGTTTCAAATATCAGACTGAGAAGGAAAACAGAAAATTTTCGTTATGGTTTTCTTTGATTTCTACTATTTTTGTTTTTGGACCTGAGAATAACAAAAGCATATCTGAACTGAAATAAAGTCCATTTGTATATACTTCGCAGGATCTTAAATATTCTATTTATGTTTGTCACACCCAAAATAACAAATCTAATTCTCCATTTGTGCTGATATCTCCAAAAAGTAAGAAAATCAAAACACGTAGACTCCATTAATAGTAAAGTGGCAACAAAAAAACCCACGACCAAAACAAAAAAACAACAAAAAGTCAGAAACAGAAAAAAGTAGTAAAACTCAGAAAATATTAAGTAAAATTTGAAAAATACATACATGAATATGTAGTGGTTTGTGAATGGTGGAGGGAAAGCTTACGGAGAAAAATGAGAATAAAAAGGAAATAAAATGAGAATTTATGAAATGTGTGAAACATACGTTCGGGGGCCTGACATAATTGAGAATTCATGTCGTATATTTAAAGCACAATGGGGTTGGATAAAAAACTAATAAGAAGAAAAAATAAATTAAGATCTTTTCAAAATTTCTGTCCGATTTCGCATGAAGAAAGTTCAAGAGAAAATTAAATACAATAAATTTTTCTTTAAGAGAATTTCGGATAAATTTTTATTTTCTAAGAGAAAATTTACTTTAAATTTTTCATTAAGAAAAAATTATGTAAATTTTCCTTCAAGAGAGAAACTGCACTTTTACACGAAAAATATTTTAGGTTCGATTTTCGACAAAGAGAGAATTTACAATAAATTTTAATTAAATCGATAAAATACAATAAATTTTTATTTAAGAAAAAATTAATGATACATTTTTTAAGAGGAAATTAGCGATTTTTAAGAGAAAATTTACGTTAAATTTTCATGTAAAAGGAAATTTACGAAGAATTTTTATATAAGACAGAATTTACGATAATTTTTAAGATAAAATTATTACATTTTCTTTAGAGAACATTTAAGATACATTTTGTATTTGGGAGAATTTTTTGATAAATTTGCATTTAAGGGAAAATTAAGATAAATTTATATTCGTTTAAGAGAAAATTTCTAATAATTTTTTAATAGGAAATTTTGAGTAAATTTTTCCTTAAGAGAATATTTCGGACAAATTTTTATTTAAGAGAAAATAAATAAATTAAATATATTAATAATTAAATAAATTTTCATTAATGAAAAAAAATTTGGGTAAATTTTTTGTTAAAAAAAAATTCGGATAAATTTTCGTTTAAAAAATATTAAGATAAATATTCGTTTAAGAGAAAATTTCTAATAATTTTTTCAAAAAGAAATTTAAATAAATTTTCCCTCAAATGAAAATTTCGAAAAAAAAATATTTTAGAAAAAATTTCGGATAAATTTTCATTAATGAGAAAATTTTTGGTAAATTTCTCTTTAAGAGAGAATTTTGGAAAAAATTTTAATTGAATTTGGGATAAATTATCGTTAAAAAGAAAATATCAAATTAATTTTGTTTAAAGAAAATATTTCGGATAAACTTTTGTTAAGAGAAATTTTTTCTTATTAAAAATTTGATAAATTTTCATTTGAGTAAAACATTTCTCTTAAGAGAAAATTTTCTATAAATTTTCGTTTAAGAGAACATTTTGGATAAATTTTTGTTTAAGACAAAATTTCAATAAATTTTCGTTTGAGAGAAAATGTATGATATATTTTCGTTTAAGGATAAATATACGATAAATTTTTATTTAAGAGAAAGTTTACGATTTAAGAGAATTTTAATTTAAGAGAAAATTTAAGATAAATTTTATTTTAAGAGAAAATTTTGGATAAACAAATATGATAAATGTGTCATTCAAGGAAGATTTACGAAAAATTATGCTTTAATATTCACGAAAAGTTTTCGCTTAAGGGATAATTAATGGTGAATTTTTGAAATTGACATTTACAATAAATGTTTTATTGAAAATAATACGATTTGATTAACAAAAATCAACTAGTTGAAAACTTCGTTTAAGATTAATTAAATTAACGAAAAAGTAAATGATAAATTCTGTTAAGAGAAAATTTAAGAGAAGTTTTTTCGTTGAAAATAAAATTTATGATAAATTTTCTTTAAAGAAAAAGTTCGGGATAAATATTCGTTTAAGAGAATTTTTTCGTAAATTTTCTTTTAAGAGATTTTTTTGTAATTTATCCTTTAAAAGAAATTGACAAAAAAATTTTCGTTAAAGAGAAAATTTACGAAAATTTTTTGCTGAAGAGAAAATTGACGAAAGAGAAAATTGAAGAGAAAATATATGATAAATATTCATGATAGGGAAAATATACTATAACAATTCGTTGAAGAGGAATCCGCGATAATTTTTTTTAACGGAAAATTTACTTCAAATTTACGATTAAGAGAAATTTTTTGATAAATTTTCATTTAGGAGAAATTTTTTGTTTATAAGAAGTTTTACGATAAATTTTCGTTTAAGACAAATTATGATTTCGAAAATGTTTCAAATTAGAAAAAAGTTTACATAAATTTTAATTATAAGAAAATTTCTCATGAATTTAAGATTCAGAAAAAATTTGAAAATTTTAAAATTTTGGAAAAATTTTTAATTAATTTTTCATTTAGAGAAAATTTAAAATTTTTGTTGTATTAAAAGATAAATTTTTGGTTCGGATAAATTTCAAATAAATTTTCGTTTCCAAAAAAAAAAAAAAAAAAAAAAAAAAAACGCAAGGAAAATGAAAAACAAATGTTCGATTATGACAAAATTTTTAATTGATTTGGATTTTGATAAAATTTCGGAAAGAGAATCAAATTTTAAAATTTGACGATTTAGAGAAAATATCAAATTTATTTAAAAAAAAAATCCATTTTTTTTTTTTTTTTGAATAAATTTGATATTTTTTATTTAAAACACAAAAGTTTCTTTTTAATTAATTTTTGCTATTTTGATTAATTTTCTAGTTTTTTATTTACTTAATTGGACTCCTAATTTTGCTTCAAATATCATTGTCATTTTTCAATTATCTCTATTTACAAAAAAATTTCTCTTGTTTTTAAACAAATTTAATTTAAATTTTTTTTATTTATTCGATTCTTGAAACAAACAAATTTTCAATTTCAATACTCCAAATTAGCAGTCGAGATTGAGATACTTTTCTTTCATCTTCTTCTTCTTCTTCTTCTTTTTGTTTCATTTTATGTTTGAACTTTTAAAAAACTTAATTATATTTTTTAGCTGTTTTCACTGTCATTTTTTTTCTTCCTCTTCTTCTTGTTACGCTTTTGTTTTTAATCATAATTAAGTTACATATTTCTTGATTTTCCCTGTTTTCCCTGCTTTTTGTTGTTGTTGTTGTTACCTGTGGCGCGTTTCAAAATACAAAAATAGCAGAAAAACAAATAAGAATATTATAGTCGGTCAAAACCCGACTATGTAATGCGCTACCCCTCAATATTGGTTATGATTGGTAGTTAGGAAAAGGTAATCACGACCCTCGTATAATTGTATTTTCTGATTGGTTCCTAAGTGTGCAGTACATTATTGTTTTCAAATGATTTTTCTGAAAGGGTTATATGGGAGCTACAAGAATTTATGGACCAACGTGTAAAGTAATATTTCGAAGGGCCTTGTATGGGATTCATGAGAAGTAATGGACCCTCGTATATCGATTTCCCTAAAATCTTTTTATATTTAGGACTTTTATGAGCTTAAAACCCCATTCCAGGAGCCACCTAAAATATTGGGCCGAACATGGTCAATTTCAATAGGCTTCGTCCTTAGGCCAAAATAATAATATGCCAAATTTCATAAAGATATCTAAAAAATTGCGACCTGTAGACTGTTCATAACTTTTAAATGGACAGTTAGCCGGCCAGATAGACAGACGGACATCCTTTAATCGACTTAGAAATGAGATGATTCTGAGTCAAGCGGTATACTTAAAGGTGATTGTAACACCATTTTTGCTGCATATTACAAACATTAGCAGAAACGCATAATACCACAACCACGGTAGTGTAGGGTATAAACACAAATCAACTTGAAGTTAAAAACTACAATTTTAACAAACTGAGAATCTGTTTGAAATGTTGATTAATTTTTAAAAAACTTTTTTTTTGAAAAGAAAAAAAAACGAACATTAACTACAAGTAAATGTTGGCAAAAGAAGTTCCATCTGAATTAAGTGTATGAAAAAAACAAAGAAGGATGCTTTATTCGGCTATGACGAATGATCAATACCCTCCACCACAAATACAATGAAAAAGTGTATGTTTATAATTGACAATTTGATGAAAGTTTTTCGCTTGAATTAAGAGGTTGTCTCAGTTATCGGTCTATATATTTTAATATACAAAAAACGATTTTGCTGGTATTAAATAGGAAACTTCTCAGGACTATAAAAAATACTCAGGATAAATTATATTGACAACAGATAGACAGACAGGCAGACAGACAGACAGGCGGACAGACAGGCGGACAGACAAACATATCGAAATCAACTCAGATATTGATTTGATGTAAAAATTTATATATACATTATGGAATCTAAGATGACAAAGTTAATATACCCTCCTCTCCTCATTTGTGGTGGTGGAGGTTATAAAAATATAATAAAAATGATGGTAAAGAAGAAATCCTCATAAGAGAATAAAAGAAAAATGTGGATAAAAGCAACAAAGAAATATAATTAGATCCTGAGGGAATAAACAACAAGGATCAAATAAAAATATATATATAAACTCTTAAAGGGGGAGGGGGGCATGAGTGAATGAGATGTTTGTTGGTGAAATTATATGTGACTAATACGAGCGGTGCGTGTGTAGATTTCGTTTTGATTGTTCCAAAAATAATTTTATTTATTCCATTTTTAAGATGAACCCAATTTTATTTTCTTAAGTGTTAAAAATAAAATTTTAATGAGAAAGAAATTTTTTATTTTTGTAATTAAAATAAGTTAATTTGATGACAATTTGTGGACTTCTCAGTCCACATTTATTGAAATTTTTATGAATTTTTGATTTAAACAAAATTATGAATTTTTTATTAAGAGAAATTTTATTAAAAATTTTGATCAGGAAAAAAAGACGACGTAAAGGAGAAATTTTACGACAAATTTATGTCTTAGAGAAAATCAACAAAAATATTCGATTAAAAAATTATCAATTCAGAGAAAAAAAATTATTATAAATTTTTTATTTAAAAGAAATTTAAAATAAATTTTCGATTTAGAGAAAATTTAAATTAAATTTTTGATTTAGAAAAAATTTACAGTAATTTTTCGAATCAGAGAATATTTATTAGAAAATTATCGATTCAGACAATTTATAAAAAATTTTCTATAAAAAAAAATTATGTTACATTTTCGATTTGGATAAAATTCAAAGAAAATTTATAGTAAAATTTCGATTTTTCGAATTTTTCTTTATGAAGAAAATTTTTGGATCCAAAATTTGTTTATGTAGAAAATTAAACTGGAAAATTTCCAGAGATTCTAGAGAAAATGTCGAACAAATTTTGATAATTTTAGAAAATTTTTATAAAGTTTCTTTTAAAGAAAATTTTCTATATTGAGACAATTTTGAATAAATTTATAAAAAAAAAATTGAGTTAATTTTCCATATAGAGAAAATTATGGAAACTTTTTCTCAATTTCAGAAATTTTTTTGTACGGAAAATGTCGTATTGATTAACTTCATAGAGAATTTCTATGTAGTGAAAATTTGTATAAATTTTCTATTTAAAGAAATTTACGAATAAATTTTCTATTCGTAAATTTCATAATATTTTTTTTAAGAGAAATTTCGGATAAATTTTCTTTTAAGAGAAATTTCGAATAAATTTTCTTTTAAGAGAAATTTCGAATAAATTTTCTTTTAAGAGAAATTTCGCACAAATTTTCTGATAAAAAATTTCGGGAGAATTCTCTTTTTAGAGCAAATTTCATTTTCTATGCAAAAAAAAAATTATTAAGAAAAATATTTCGACTAAATTATATTTCTAGAAAACATTTCAGATATATTTTCTACATAGAGAAAATTAACTATAAATTTATGTAAAAATCCTAAAAGAAAATCACTAATAAACTTTCTATTTATCCAAAAAAATTTAATTTCTATAAGAGTAAATTTCAGATAAATTTTCTTTAAAAAGATAATTTAAAATACATTTACTATATTAAGCGAAATCCGGATAAATTTTCTATATGAAGCGAAATTCGTATAAATTTTCTATATAGAGAAAAATCCAAATAAATTTTTAATATAAAAGAAATTGTTTATATTAATATTTCTATATAAAAGCACCACAAGAGGTGAAGGGGGTATATTAACCCGTAAAATCGAAATATTCGTTAAATGGGGTAATTTTTTCAAATTACGTCAAAAGACATTATACGTTTTATTTGGCAACAAATTTTTAAATTCGAAAAAATGTAAAGCGAATAGGATTAGGAGGAGAGAAAGTCCCCATATCAACCAAATATTAATTGCGAAATATTTTAAGAATTATTGAAGTTAGAGCTTTAAAATTTGGTCCTAATCACCTTCACAATGAACTATTTTAATAGACAAAATTTAGAACAGATCGAATTGAAGTACTTTTGAAGTAAGAGTTCTAAAGTTTGGTTCCAACCGCTTTTTAAAAGAACTTCACTGGTCAGTAGCTTGGATAGAATCAATTAGTGATGTATCCGCAATATAAAGTCAATTTTAATTATCGAATGTTTAAAAAAGGTACCTGTCGTGTAAAGAAGTAAAGAGAATTTCCGGAACTATTAAGACGAAAATCTTGTAATTTGAGAAAATTTCCAGATATAATTTTTTCTAAGGTTTCTTTATATATTTGTATTTGTGTGTATATACGTAAATCGTATGTAGAAAACATAACGTATTTACTTCATATGCATTTGTGGTCGAGGGGTTTTAAAGATTCGAAGTAGTTGAATAGAAAATGAAAATGAAATAATGAAAATTTTTTATTTAGAACATAATTTCTGGAAAATTCTTCAATTACTAAAATTTTCCTTTTTTTCAATGAACAATTTTGTCAATGAACTTTAATATCTTTCATACATTTTAATTTACAATTAAAATCTTAAATTATTGTTAAATTATTTTTATTGTTCCAAAAATATAAATGTTCCATTAACATCAATTAATATTTAAATTAATACAAAATTATTTAAAATAATAATTATCTTTTGTCTTTTGTAAACATTTTAATTTAATAACATTTAACACAGGACTCATTTTATCCTTTTTATTTATCTTCTATTTTTTCTCTTCAAATTACAGATAAAATGTTAAAACAACAACAACAAGAAGAAGAAGAACAACAACAACGAATGGCTAAAATTATTTTTAATGGATTTTGATTTTAACAAATCCAGACAGTCGAGTCATTAATTTCAAATTAAAATTACAAATACAATAACACACACACGCACACATACGAATGAACTAAAGAACGAAGACGAACAAGAAGAAGAGAGCAATTATGACATCTGAAACTTATTTGGATATAACATTTGAACGTAATTCAAAAACATTGACGGGTAACAGTGGAAGTGCGGTTAATGCTGGAGCAGGATCAGTACAAAACACTGGCAATGTGGCATCAGGTGGTGTTGGTGCAGTTGGTGGTGGAGCTGGTGGTGGTGGTGGTGAAAAACGTCCAATTAGACCAAAATTATTGAAATTAAGTGATGTTACGATACCCCATCGTAATCGCAAGAAAACTAAAACCAAAGTAAGTAATTTCGCCAAAATGAATTCATTAAAAAGATTTTTTTTTGTTTATTTGAGGTGGAGGGGTAGTGAAAAAGACTAGATTATGCGAAATATTATATCCATCTTTTTTAATTTATTATTATTGAAGTTCTAAATTACTGGAAATGTGCATTATTGGGAGATTTAATAAAGTTCTTTTATAAAATTGTTAATATCAAGTTAAGACAAAAGTGGACTTTATTCGGGATTACTTCTATTTTATTTTAAAATTTATCGGACATTTTCTCAACTTGGAAAATTTAAACAAAATTGTCTCTAAAAAGAAAAATTTCCGAAAATTCAAAATTCAAAATTTTCTCCATAGAAAAAAATTTATCCGAAATCCTCTCTATATACAAAATGTATCTAATATTTTCTACATATAAATTTATCTGAAAATTTCTCCATAAAGAAAATTTTTGTGAAATTTCTCCATGAAGTATTCTTTCCTAAATTTTCCATATAAAGATAATTTCTTTGAAATTTTCTCTTATAAAAAGTTTAACCGAAATTTGCATTTATAGAAAATTTATCCTAAATTTTCTCTTAAATTTTTACATAAAAACAATTTATTCAAAATTATCTCTATACAGAAATTATATTTTTCTTTAGAGAATATTTATCAATTTTTTCTATATAAGAATTTATTACCCCAAATTTTCAAAATCCAAAATTTTCTCCATAGAAAAAAATTATCAAAAATACTGAAAATGTATCCAATATTTTTCTATACATAAAACTTATCCGAAAGTTTCTCCCTAAAGAGAATTTTTATGAAATTTTTATATTAATAATTTTTTCCGAAATTTCGCTATATAAGGAAAATTTATTCGGAATTGAATGAAATTTATGTCCATAAATAATATTTGCTCGAAATTTTCTCTTACAAAAATTTATCCGAAATTTTCTCTTAAAATGTTTACATAAAAATAATTTTTTCAAAATTATCTCTATACAGAAATTATATCCATAACTTTTCTTTAGAGCATATTTATCCATTTTTTCTGAATAGGAATTTTATCCGAACTTTTCAAAATTCAAAAATTTCTTCATAGAATAAATTCTATACACAAAATTTATTCAAAATTTTTTGTATAAGAAATTTATCCGAAAGTTTTTCCATAAAGAGAATTTTTGTAAAATTTATAAATTCAGTATTTTTTTCCGATATTTTCTTTATAAAGAAAATTTTTTCCATAAGGAAAATTTGTTCGCAATAATTTCTTATAAACAATTTGTCCGAAATTTTCCTTCATTTTTTTATATCGACAATTTTTTTGAAATTATCTCAACATAGAAATTATATCCAAACTTTCTGTATGTATAATTTTTATCAATTTTTTTGTATAGGAATTTTATCCGAATTTTTTCCATATTAAAAATATATACAAAATTATCTTCATAAATTATATTACCAAATTTTTTAATCAAAAAAAAATTATTTGGAATTTGAATAAAATTTTTTGTATAGAAAATTTATCCGAAATTATATTTATACGGAACATTTATCCGAAATTTTCTCTTAAGAGGAAATGTATAAGAGTTTTTTTCTTTATAGGAAATACACAATTTTTTCTATATAGCAAATTTATTCAAATTTTATTTTATATAGAAAATTTATACGTAATTATTTTTATAAAGAGAATTTATACGAAATTTTTCTCTTAAAAAAATTTAATCAAAATTAACTCTATATAAAAAATTGATTCAAAATCTTCCCATTAAAGAAAAATTATCTTAAGTGTTTTTATTAACGCAAATGTATCTAAAGTTTTCTTTGTATAAAACATATCGAAAATATCGCTATATAGAAAAATTATACAAAATTTTATCTATAAAGAAAATGTATCCGAAATTAACTCTTTATAGAATGTTTATTTAAATAATTTTCTATATATAGAAAAAGCTACCAAAATTTATACTACACAGAAAAGGTATCCAACATTTTTTCTATATAGAAAATTTATCCAAATTTTCTCTATATGGAAAATTTCTCCAAATTTTCTCTATATAGAAATTTCTCCAAATTTCTCTATATAGAAATTTACCAAATTTTCTCTATATAGAAAATTTATCCAAATTTTCCAATTTTCTTCGTATATGGAAAAATTTTACATAATTTTCTCTATATAGAAAATTTATCCATAATTTTCTCTATATAGAAAATTTCTCCAAATTTTCTCTATATTAGGAAAATTTGATCCAAATTTTCTCGTATATAGAAATTTCTCCAAATTTTCTCTATATCAGAAAATTTCTCCAAATTTTCTCTATATAGAAAATTTCTCCAAATTTTTCTCTTATAGAAAATTTATCCCAAATTTTCTCTATATAGAAAATTTATCCAAATTTTTCTCTATATAGAAAATTTATCCAAATGTTCTCTATATAGGAAAATTTATCCAAATTTCTCTATATAGAAAATTTAACCAAATTTTCTCTAATATAGAAAATTTAACCAATTTCTCTATATAGAAAATTTATCCAAATTTTCTCTATATAGAAAATTTAACCAAATTTCTCTATATAGAAAATTTATCCAAATTTTCTCTATATAGAAAATTTATCCAAATTTTCTCTATATAGAAAATGTATCCAAATTTTCTCTATATAGAAAATGTATCCAAATTTTCTCTATATAGAAAATTTATCAAAATTTTCTCTATATAGAAAATTTATCCAACATTTTTTCTGTATAGAAAATTATCCAACATTTTTTCTGTATAGAAAATTTATCCAAAATTTTTTTCTATAAGTTATCCGATATTTTATGTTTTATATATTGACAATTACCAAAAATTTTCTGTATATGGAAAATTAGCCATAATTGCTCTATATAGGAAATGTATCTTAAATTTTCAGAAAATAGAAAAAGTAACCAAAATTGTCTCCAAAACTAAATTATCTTAGAGAATTTTTTCGTTTTTTTCTATATAGAACATTTATACATAAAAATATTTGCTATGTAGAAAATGTGTATGCGAAATGTTTTCTATATAAAAATGTTATCTAAATTGAAAATTTATTTTAAAATTTTATGTATAGAAATTATAACAGAATAGGAGAAATTTAGATCAAATTATCCTTTATAGAACATATATCCGAAACTATTCAAATTTCTGGTTAAATAATTTTTTTTATTTTTCCTCTTAATGGAAATCACCTTCGAATAATCCTTAAGCTGAAACGGGGAAACTTTCCTTCTTACTAAAGTTAATATTAAATATCTTTTGAATTGATATTTTTCCGCAATTTCCTCTAAATCCAAAATTTTCCAATTTTAATATAAAAACAAAATTATTTCCGGAAAATTTTACGTTAATAAAAAATAGAGGAATTTACGTAGAATGGAAACAGAACAATATCTAATCCTTTCATATATTTTTAAATTCTGGATACAAATACCTTTCTAATGATATACATTTCAACGAAATCAGCTTTCCATTATGCATTTTTACTGAGTCCCAAACCAACATGTTGTCTCTGATGAATGTTTTCCATAATAAATGAAAAAAAAAACAGTTGGATTCCAGTTGCTACCTGAACTGCATAAACTAGTTTAATAAATAAAAAAGCAGGATATTTTAATTTTTACAATTTAAGTCCATATTGCCAGGGACATCATGTTTAAGTGTGTGTGTGTGTGTGTGTATGTGTGTCTGAAGGTATATGTGTGAGATTATATTGCAGGCTTATGTAAGTTATGTGTTAAAGCTAATTTGTTTGTTGGCAGACATAACGCTTCACTTGAAATTTTTTTAATTAATGTCTACGATGCCAAAGCAACTTACTTACACAAACATACCACACACATACACTCACATACACTAACACAAATACATAGATAGAGATGTATAAATAAATGGATGTGAATGAATGTTTTTAAGGATTTAAATTAAAGAGAGATAAAAAAGAGCATTCATTAGAGAGGGTAAATGAAAGAGAGCGAGGGAGAGAGGGAGTGGGAGTGGGAGCGGAGGGGGTTTGATAAAAAAATAAGTTAAAACAAATATTGTCTATAAAGTGAATGACAGAATAAATTGTGGTTGCAAGTCTTTGCTGTGGTCTGTGTGAAAATGTAAATGTGGAAATAATTTATGAAATAATAAATACAATTAAGAGGATCTAAAAGGGATTTTTTTGGGAATTAGCTGCAAAGTAAGAGGGATTAAGAGAATTTAGCATTTAAGGAAAAACAGGTTTAGTGAGATAATATTAATATTTTTTTTGATTTAGTTAATTATTCATTGACTTCATTATTTCATTTCCTTTCAGAGCAAAGATCGTTCTGTTTCTTCGGTACGAGATCGCATTTACGATGATCCTGCTTATACAGATGACATCAGCCATTTGGCAAATCCCATGAGAAGAAGTAGTGTCAATTTGGTGAACACCGAAATGTTGTCCCTGAGTTCGGGGGGTTTGAAAACAAATGTAAGTGGCAGCAGTTCCTTGGGCAAACGCAGCAAATTAACCAAAGAATTTCAAAAACTCGCTCAGGAAGATATAGGCCATATAGCTTTTAGTAGTTCTGAGGAAGATTTACGTTATCAAAGAACCACTGCCTCACGATCGGAGGCTATAGGTCGCGGCAGAAGTTTGGAGCGTTCTAGTGCAGTTATTGCAGAGCCAAGTGAAAAATTGGATTTGAAACGTAGACCAGAAAAACGTAACAGCAAACAAAAGCGTAACTTAAGTTTGGACAACAAACGTCAACAGTCCCAGCAAGAAACAAAAGAGAATGAGGAAAAAGAAAGAGACCGGGACAGGGATAGAGATAGACCACCAGAGCCACCACAACGTTTGGCCTTAACTCGTTATAATTTGGGCAAACAACGTAGTGATGAGGCTGCTTGGCAAAGGCAACACACACAAGTGGAATTTGCTGCTGCCGCACAAGATAATGAAGATGTTTTCTCTTTGCATAGCTCGGCCAAAGAGAATCTAAGTGTGGCTGCTTCCACTACAGCCTCTCTCAGTAATGCCAGCACTTCTAAAATGCAAATGGGTAAACGTTTTCTAAAAGGTGAAATTGGTATCAAAAGTTTCAATTATTATTTACTAAAAGAAGGTTTAAAATCTTCCAAGAAATTTGTGGAAAAACAAAAAAGCAATTTTCAATCCAACACCAATAATTCTCTAGCCACAATGTCTTCTGGAGGAGGAGCAACAAATGCAGTAGGTGGAGGAGGAGATCCATCTCTCAATATGCCTTTAACTAAAAATAAACTACAAGCAAATAGCGAGGAAAATATCTATGAAGAAATTTTCTTTAAAGATGCTCCACCCAGCGAGGAGGATGATGAAAATCAAAATTTCTCCAATAACAATAAACAACAAAATGCTAATAATGCAAGTGGAAATCTAACAACTACAGCAGCAGTAGCAGGAACAGGCGAACAAAACGTCATGTATGCCGATTGTGAGTTATGTATGCAACAATGTGATAAACCAGATTGTGAATACTGTTTACAGCCAGAGTTGGCGGGAAATCTTAACCAAAATCGTACAATAAATCCAAATTTCAATAGCAATAATACAAAGACCTCTAATACTGGTAATCGTTTGAATACTGGCAGTTTAAATAATAATTCTTCCTCGAGGACAGCTATGGAAAATCAAGTTAACTCTGCTCCAATATTAGAATTTCAATCATATAATCCCAATAATCCAGGAGTTTATAAAATTGAAACTACTCCGGTGGCCATTACAGGGGATTATAATCCCATATTACAATTTCAACAGCCTTCTATACAACAGCAACTACATATACCCCAGCAGCAGATGCCTCAACATCATCAACAGCAGCAGCATAAACATACTCATGTTCAACATCAATCTACTTCGACTACTAGTACTGCTACCACTACACCCAGTGATCATCATTTACAGCAGCACCAACAACACGCGCAACAACAACAGTTGCATCATCACCAACAACAGCAGCAACAGCTGCCACCATCTCAACAGCATCAGTCGTTGCCTCCTCAACAGTCGCATCACTCCCAACAACAGCAACAGCAGCAACAACAACAGTTTTATGGTTATAAACAACCCAATTTTTATACTCCTCATAATCAGGCTGGTTTTTGGTCTCAAACTTCATCGGTACCCCGACCGAGAGCTTATATGGTGAGTAATTTATTAACTCTTAAAAACTGTTTTAGATCTCGGTGTAAGATTCATCGGTTGAATGTTCTCTTATATATTTGAAGGAAACTAGATCTCAGATCTCAGTAATACGTAGCATTCAAGTGATTCAGCCTCCCAAATATTCACTCTTCTGGATTTCTGGGTTCAATTCAATTCCTTTAAGATTTTATAATTTCAAAGGAAAACAAATTTCTAAAATTTTGAATGGGAGTGATGGAACCATAATGATTACAAAAAGCGCAAGGTAGCTTTTTAAAAGCTACCTTGGAACGAGCTTTACTTTTCATAAACCAAAAACCTCTTTAAATTCCTTATAAAAATTTGTATTAATTTCATTACAGGTTACTGGCCACTACCCGAGTGGTGTTTCCTCCATGCAACGCATGAATACGAAATCAAGTTCCTCTAGTGATTCTCTACAGCAACAACATAAATTCAACACTTTTACACATTTGGATGCGAATTTTTATAATAGTTCCAATTTGGCCACCATAACTGGATCATCCTCAGTCAATAACAGTTATTTGCCGCCACAACCTTTGGCTCCACTCATGTATGCAGCCAGTAGAAGACTAGGGGGATCACAAATTTTGGTTGACAATACGAGCAATTTGTTTGAAAATCCATCACAAATCTATAAGTCAGATTCAAGAGCTTCGATTTTAAGTGAATATTCGCTATCGCGCAGTAGTGACACTTATTATGGTGGTCAACGTTATGGTCATAACAGGCTTTATGGTACCACACATCCCAATGAACATCATAATTTTGAAAATTCCTTAATGTCTTCATATGCTACGGCAGCCCAGAGACGATATTTTGGTAGTGCGGAAAGTTGTCGATTTGGTTATGATTGTCGTCGTTGTAGTTTGGATAGTGGTCCAGGAGCGGGTTTGCTTAGCGGTAATCCACGTGGTGTAAACGTAGCAACACAAAATAATGGTGGCTCAGGAGTTGGTGCAGGAGCTGGAGAGAAATGTACCTTTTCGGATCATTGTAAATATGATTGTCGCAATTGTGATTGTTCCTCGGTATACTTTTCCTCGGACTTTGATGATGTGTATAGTGGTGGTGGAATACCCAGGAAAACTGCTAAAGGTACACTACCCTCCACTGGAGGACAACCACCACCACCAGCTTTGGAAAATTACGATATAACCACCACCAACAGTGAAAAACAACAAGCATTGAAACAAAATAAATATGCTCAAGATTTCTTCAAGCATGTCAATGATGTCAAGCGCAGTATTTATCAGGCGGAAATGCAAAGAAATGGTAACTTGGAGTCGATGAGCCCTAAGAAATCAATGAAGAAAGAAAATCGTGAAAAAGAAAGAGACAGAGAAATACTGGGTATAACAACTTTACCACTAGCCAAAGAACGTAGCACAAAACCCACACCAGCACCCAGAACCAGTTTGCAGCAACAACCACCAAATGTAGCACAAACTACACCCCAACCATTACAAAGACGTTTGCCGGCAAAGACAAATGAAACAGGAGTGGAGAGGAAGGAGTACGCTTCTTTAGATCGTTTAATAGCCTCTAATAAAGGAGCTATACCTAAGAGTACCTTCAGTACTAATAAACTAAGTCCACACAGCAGCCCCAAATCAAAAAGCAGCACCACAGCCAACATGCAACGTGAGACCAGTGAAGGAAAAACAAATGAACAATATTTAACACTTGACTCAACTAATGTCGAAGAAAAAAGGCATCCAAAGAAACACTCGAAGGAGAGTTCAAAAATATCATCATCGTCCTTGGCAGCATCATTAAGTGGTCATAGACGTAAAGATATACCAGCACCACCGCCACCCTCACCGGCCACCTATGCTGATTTACAAGAATTACAACAAAATATGCAAGATACAATGAGGGATGATACAAAACAAGAAAGGGACAGGAAACGGAAACGTAAGCAACACGAAAGTAGTGGTGGAGATGATGGTGAACAACAACAAGAACAAATGCCACTACAGCAGGAATCAAAAACTACAACAACAGCAATTATTAAACATGAAAAAGATGTAGAAGAATCCTCAACGGAAGTAAGTGAAATGAAAACGGCATCAGCAACATCAGCTACCATGGCAGCAGCAACAACAACAGCAACAAAATATTGTAAAACAATGGAACAACATAAAATACAGAACATTGTCGAGAGCAAACCAATAACAAAAGCCTCCACAGACAACAATACAAACGAACAAACCTCAAACAATACAACAGCAACAACATCACATTACCAAACAGTAACCGAATCAAAGTCAACCATTGAGACAAAAAATATTTTACCTGAAGAAATACATAAATCATCATCAATGGTGGCACCCTCTTCATCATCACCATCATCATCCTATAAAACTTTTAAAATAAATGAAGAAAATTCTTTAAAGAAACTCAGCAGGGAAAAACCAGACTCTGATGAGGTGGCCAAAGCCAACGCCCAATCCAATTCTTGTACAGCACAAACGCAAACCTCAAACTCTTCGATGACTTTAGTCTCAGTAACATCCGTTTCATCATCTATTGTTACCGCTATGGATTCTCAACAACGTGACCAACAAACAGATGTCTATGATGATGATGTTTTCTATGATGCACGCAGTGAGGATTCTGCCTGTACTGCAGCAAGTAGCAGTATGGCTTCCAATACACAATTGAAACAACAAGAACAACAACAACGGCTTCAGCAGTCTTGTCAGGAAACGAAATGTCAACAATCCGAACAAGAACAAAAACGGCAAGAACTCGAAGTTTCTGTAGAAAAATGTGTAAAAAATCTAACATTGTTGCATCAACAGGTAAGTTAAGGATAAAATAAAACGAAAACGAATTACGGGAACACAGTGGGATGATAGTGAAAAGAAATAAGAAAGAATTTTATCAAGTTTTTATAAAAGAACTGAACTCGAACTAGAATTTGAATAAAAACTTGAACTGAACTTGATCTGAATTAGAATTGAACTAGAACTGAACTAGAACTAAATATGAACTGAACTGAATAGAACTGAACAGAACTGAACAAGAACTGAACTAGAACTGAACTAGAACTGAACTAGAACTGAAGCAGAACTGAACTAAAACTGAATATGAACTGAACTAGAACTAAAGTAGAACTGAACTAGAACTAAACTAAAACTGAACATGAACTGAACTAGAACTGAGGTATAACTGAGCTAAAACTGAACTAAAACTGAATATGAAATGACCTAAAACTGAAGTAGAACTGAACTAGAGCTGAACTAGAACTGAACTAGAAATGAACTAGAGCTGAACATGAACTGAACTAGAACTGAACTAGAACTGAACTAGAGCTTAACATGAACTGAACTAGAACTGAAGCAGAACTGAACTAGAACTGAACTAGAACTGAAGCAGAACTGAACTAAAACTGAATATGAACTGAACTAGAACTGAACTGAACTAGAACTGAACATGAACTGAACTAGAACTGAACATGAACTGAACTAGAACTGAACTGGAACTGAACTAGAATCTGTACTAAAATCTAAAGTAAATTCTGAATTAGAATCTCAACTAGAATCTGTACTAAAATCTAAACTAAATTCTGAATTAGAATCTCAACTAGAATCTGAACCAGAATCTAACTTAGAATCTGGACTGTAATTAGAATTAAGAATTTGAATTAGAATCTTGAACTTGAATCTGACTTAGAATTTGAATTAGAATCTTGAATTTGAATCTGAATTAAAACTGAACTAAATCTCACCCAGTGTGCTTCGATTTTTCGCACGCCCAGAGCAAAGTAAATTTTTTTTTCGACTACTTGTCAACAATTTCTTCCTTTTCAAACATTCGTGCACAGTTGACATCTTGGCAAGAGTTTAAACGTGGTTGTTGGGCACAATACCAAAATCTCCCAGCTTTTGTTTTTGCATTTTAACATTGTAATGGAAAACTTAGAAGTGCTAAGACAAGGTTTTTCAAATACTTGTAAAAATTCCTTAGCGGTGCCTTTTTTGTTGTTGTTGTTATTTTCATCTTTATTACATTTTCTTGCCATGTTTTGTTGTCATGTAGAGAAATTTTGTTGCATAAAACTGTTAATAATTGTCGAGACATTAAGATGGAGTTTGTATTTGGAATTTTTAAAAAGTTCTTAAACGAAATTGATTACATGTTGTTGTTGTTGTTTTATTGCTCCTTTTCCTTGTTTTCTATTTGCATTTTAAGCATTTTCGTTTTTGGTGAAAAACTTAATTTTCCACTCACGTTTTCTCTTGGAGGTTTCGGAAAACAAGGGAGATAAATTGAAAAGGTAGCAAATGTTAATTTCAGTGATTTGAAGAAGGTGTAAATTGCATTTCAGAATTAATTTTTAAATATGAATAAAATATTTTTTTGTTACTGATGAATGTTGCTACGTTAAGAGAAATATTTAACGTTGTTACATAAATTTGATGAATAGCAAAAATTATAAAATTGTGAACAAATCTAAAGTTCTATTTTCTTCTTCCTGTTCCTAATGAATGTATTGTTTCGTGATATTAGAAATTTAACTTATTTTTCGGTGAGAAATATTTTTTCTAAATAAACTTAAGGTAACAAACGAAATGCTTTCATGTGTAGAGATAATGGAAAATTTATTAAAATTTTAAACGAATTTCAAAGTCTCTAATTAAATTTTATTTCTCTGTGGAAAAATTACCACAAATTCGATACATTAAAAAGATATTGGTTTTAAGAGAAAATTTTAGTAAATTTGTTTTAAGGGGAAATTTAGAAAATATACGATAAATTTTCGTTAAGGAGAACATTACAATAAATATTCGTTAAGAGTAAAAGAGAGTACTTAAAATTGAGAGCAAATTTTCATTTTAGACAATATTTGTTATCAATTCCATAAATTTTCTTTTTAGAGAAAAATTTCCCATAAATTTTCTTTTTAATGAAAATTTTCCATAAATTTACTTCTTAAAGAAAATTTTCCATAGATTTTATTTTAAAAGAAAATTTTTCATAAATTTTCTTTTTAAAGAAAATTTTCCATAAATTGTCTTTTTTAAAGAAAATTTCCCATAAATTTTCTTTGTAAAGAAAATTTCCCAGAAATTTTCTTTTTAAAGAAAAATTCCCATAAATTTTCTTTTTAATGAAAATTTTCCATAAATTTACTTCTTAAAGAAAATTTTCCATAGATTTTATTTTTAAAGAAAATTTTCCATAGATTTTATTTTTAAAGAATATTTTCAATAAATTTTCTTTTTAGAGAAAAATTTCCATAAATTTTCTTTTAGCGAAAATTTTTCATAGATTTCCTTTTTAAAGAAAATTTTCCATAAATTTTCTTTTTAGAGAAAATTTCCCATAAATTTTCTTTTTAAAGAAAATTTCCCAGAAATTTTCTTTTTAAAGAAAAATTCCCATAAATTTTCTTTTTAATGAAAATTTTCCATAAATTTACTTCTTAAAGAAAATTTTCCATAGATTTTATTTTTAAAGAAAATTTTCCATTGATTTTATTTTTAAAGAATATTTTCAATAAATTTTCTTTTTAGAGAAAAATTTCCATAAATTTTCTTTTTAGCGAAAATTTTTCATAGATTTCCTTTTTAAAGAAAATTTTCCATAAATTTTCTTTTTAGAGAAAATTTTCCATAAATTTTCTTTTTAAAAGAGAAAATTTTCTATAAATTTTCTTTATAAAAAAGAAAATTTTCCATAAATTTCCTTCTTAAAGAAAATTTTCCATAAATTTCCTTCTTAAAGAAAATTTTCCATAAATTTCCTTCTTAAATAAAATTTTCCATAAATTTCCTTTTTAAATAAAATTTTCAATAAATTTTCTTTTTAAATAAAATTTTCAATAAATTTTCTTTTTAAATAAAATTGTCAATAAATTTTATTTTTAGAGAAAATTTTCCATAAATTTTCTTTTTACAGAAAATTTCCCATAAATTTACTTCTTAAATAAAATTTTCCATAGATTTTATTTTTAAAGAAAATTTTCCATAGATTTGACTTTTAAAGAACATTTTCAATAAATTTTCTTTTTAGAGAAATTTTTCATAAATTTTCATTCTAGAGAAAATTTTCCATAAATTTTCTTTTTAGAGAAATTTTTTCATAGATTTCCTTTTTAAAGAAAATTTTCCATAAATTTCCTTTTTAAAGAAAATTTTCCATAAATTTCCTTCTTAAAGAAAAATTTCCAAAAATTTCCTTCTTAAAGAAAAATTTCCAAAAAATTCCTTTTTAAAGAAAATTTTCAATAAATTTTATTTTTAGAGAAAATTTTCTTTTTACAGAAAATTTACTATAAAATGTCGTTTTAGAGAAAATTTTCTATATTTTTCGATAAATTATCTTTTTAAAGAAAATTTTCAATAAAAAATTCTTTTTAGGGACAATTTTCATTAAATTTCCTTTTCCATAAAAGATTTTTCAAATTTCTGCAAATTTCCTATTTATAAGCAGTTTCCGTTAAATTACCTTTTTTAAAAGCTCTCATTTTTTCAATAAATTTCCCTTTGCGGGAAATTTTTTGAGAAAAATTTAAATAAATTGACTATTTTGAGAACTTTTTGTGTTAGAGAAAATTTTCGATATTTTCACTCTTTTTAGAAATTTTCCCTTAAAAATGAATATGATTTTGCCTTAAACTTTAAAAAGTTTTTGTATCTTTAAGAATTAAGGAAATTTATGTATTTTTCTTCCAACACAGGATACAAATAATCAGCACTCACAGCTAAAACCAAAAAACCTTGAGGCTGAAGGACAACTTGAAAATGAGCAACAAAAACAACAAGAACAGAAAAAGCAGCAGCAACAGCAACAACAACAACAATCACAAACAACAGATTGTCATAAAGTAAATGAGGCATTGCAGCAGCAAACAGAGCAACAAATGAATAAAAATGAAATGAAAAAGAAAAATAACAGCAACAACAAAAACAACAATAATAAAAAAGAAGATAAACATTTACAAGGTGAAGATAATGAAGTTACAACAAATACAAATAAGCAACAACAAGGAGAAATTGCCATGAATGATAATATTGTTGCTGCTACAGTTACAAGTACAATTGGTTATGCTGCTGCTAATGTTGCTGGTGGTAGTGGTGGTGTTGTTGTTGTGACTGATTCAATTGTAGACCCTGCCATAGAGCTCAAGGTTAACAAACACTCGAAGAAAAAACAGGAAATCAACGAAAATACCAACAGAAACGAATTGGAGATACAAAACAACGATGAGGTTAATTTTATTACGAAAGACAACGATAAAACACATAAAAGCGATAAAAGAGAAACAAAACGTATAACAAAACATAAACGTGATTATTTTCCCGAAGAAGAGAGAAGAGAAAATAGAATACGAAATCAACAACAACAGCAGCAGCTACAGCACCAGCATCAACATGATGATGAAAAACCCACCACTACAGTTATAAATAGTAAAACTAATACCAACACAAATGCAACTTCATCATTAACTAAAAAACATAGAAACCAAAGACGTTCACCCTCCTCTAGTCATGGTTCAGGTTATGGTGGAGGCCCGGGAACTTCAAGTGGTGGACATAAACTATCCACCACTTCAAATTTAAGTTGTGATACATGTTGCCAATTGGAATGGTCACAACAAGATAACTACAGCGGCTCACAACAACAGCAACATTCACCACAAACTTTAAAACCACCCACGCTACTCATTGGCATGGCAGGCCAGCCAACACGTGTTAGTAAACGTAAAGGCAGCAGCAGTAGTTGTACCAGTCGTGAAAGAGCGACCAAAACAAAACAAGAAATAAAAACAAAAATCATTTATAGCCAAGAGAAACCAGACAATACACCAACACATAAAACAACAACAACAACAACAATAATAACATCAAATGAAACCGGAATTTCAACAACGATAAATACGAAAAACAAAACAAAAGAAACGGAAATAGAAAGAGAGATAAAAACAGAAACTGAGATTGAAAAAGTTAATAGAGAGCAGACATGCTCAGCTGAAATAAAATCTACAAATGTTGCTGAAACAAAAGCTCACAGTGAAGAGACCAACAAAGAGGAATTGATAAAACAAAATATTAAGAAAATGGAAGAAAATAATAAAAAGCGGGAAGAAGAAAAATCTATAGAAAATCCAGATATATTGAAGGAAATTAAAGAGATATCAAAAGCTATAGCAACATTACAACATGATGCTGAAACAAGTGATTCTACTATTACTTTGCAAAGCGACAAGCAACATGTTGCCAAAACACAAGAAAAACTAGTTTCCACTAAACAAATAATAGAAACAAATGAAACTGAGTTAACTATTGAAAATAAGGGAGCAGCAGCAGCAGCTGCCACAGCTAAAGATAGTGCTGCTGATGCTACTGAAACTAATGTTGAGGCTGCTACTGCTGCTGCTGCTGCTGTTGCTCCAGATGGTGTTGCTAAAGAAGTCGCAATTATGAATCAACAAACAAACAACATTGAAGCTGATGATGCTGACAATGATGATGTTGGTGTTGATGATGACGATGCTGATAATGATGATGACGATGTTGATGCTGCCTCTGCCAACGTTATGGAGCCACCAACAACAACACTCACTGCCATTGACAGTAAAACCAATACTACAAACATCAGTTGTAATTCGGAGTTTGCAGGTGTCACAACACACTCGCCGCTTAACAGGTACGCGTGTTTCACATAATTCACTTCTTTTTTCTTTTGCCTTCTTTTTTTTCACAATATTTTGTATCTAATATACAAGTCAACTCTTCTGAAATTGTGGCGTTCAATGAATATTTTTTCTGGTTCTGGCCAAATTTTTTTATTTGCGTTATTTTAGCTAAATGCGAAAAAATATACTCGATTTAAGGCAAAAAAAATTAAGATAACAAATTTAAATAAAAATTATGAAAAAAAGTGGAAAAACACACTTGTTGTGAGAAAAAAGAAAATAAAGTGATTTAAAGTGAAGAAAATAACAAACAAGTGTTAAAAATAATTTATAATAATAAAAATAATTAATATAAAAAATAATTAAAAAATAAATAAAAACTGTTCATGATGAAAAAAAGTGTTTAAAAAAGTGCAATTTAAAATTAACAAAAATATGAAAATAAAATTTTTCTATAAAAAAAATCACTCAAAATTTATGTAAAATTTAAAAAAAAATGCTAAAACGAAAAATTTAATTATTTTAACAAATGTTTGCTTAACATTTTTAATTAATTTTGTTATAAAGTGAAAAAAACTTTAATTGTGTTTCAAGCTTAAATTATGAATTACTTTAGTTTTATAGAAAAAAAATCAAACAAAGAAAAGTAATAGTTCAAGACCGAATAGTCTACATCCCTGCAAGGACTTTATATAGCAGCTGATTATAATTAAAATTCGGTTCTGTGATTTTTGTGTGAAATTCATGGACTTTTAAAAATGGAATGAAATAATTATATACCGATATTTTTTCGTCTTTAGAACAGTGTTTAAATTTTAATTATACAAAAAACTTAAATTCTTTAAAAATTCTACATGGAGAAATATATATCGTCATATATTTTTCTAGGATCGATTCATCGATTTGTTAGGTTTTCGATTTACTATTTGATCGATTTTAATTCAAGGTTCAAAGCTTGATACTTTAAAGAGGCAAAAGAGATTAAATACACTTTTAGTACCAGAAGAAAGCTATTGGTATACACTTTTGTCTGATATATAATATATAGAACTATTTGGATCCATATGTTGAACATTTGAATGAGTTGATCACTCAACATGTTTCGCTGAATTTATAAACTTTAACGAATTTTTTCGGACTAAAAATTCTGAAAATTAAAAAGGAGTAAAAGAAGTTTTTCAATCAAATGAAAGCTTTATGCGTACACTTTTATTCTATATATACTTTTAGACCTACCTGGAACCTTTCGTTGAACACTTTTACCATTTGAATAAAAATACAGGCAAAAATCTTTAACTACTTTCAGGTTTATCTAAGTAGAACTTTTAAGGGTCATAAGCGATTTAATTAATCTTAGTGCCAAAAGAAAGCTATACGTATATACTGTAAGCTGATATATATTTTTACAATTATCTGGTCCCACAGTTGAACATTTTTCCATTTGAATGAAAATTTTCTCAATATGTTCTGCTGTCTTAACCTATTTTAACGAAGTTTCGCAGAATAAAACTTTTGAAAGTTGAAAGAGAGTAAAGGAATATTTTCAAACAAAATGAAAGCTATAAGGTTGCACTTTTATTCCATACATACTTTAAGACCCATCTGGAACTTTCCGTTGAACATTTTTTCCATTTAATTTAAAATACTTTCAAATTATTTTCTATTTTTTATCGGTTTTAATTAAGTTTAGAGGCCTTGAAGTTTTAAGAGACAAAAGAGATAATACAAATTTTAAAGCCAGAGGAAAGCTTTAAATATAAACTTTTATTTGATATATAGTTTTATATCTATTTGGACTCATATATTGAACACCTTTTCTATTTGAATGAAAATACACTCAACATGTTGGGATCCATTTTAATAAAGTTTTTAATGCTCGAAAACTGAAATTTTTCTACCAAAAAGAAAGCTTTGAGTATACTCTTTTATTCAATATATAATTTTAGACCTTCTTGGTCATGTCTATTGTACACTTTTGCCATTGAATTTAAAATACTTCCAAACAATCTTATTTGTAAAAATAAATATTTCGTCATATATTTTTTCTGAGATCGATTCTTGGAATAAAGTTTTGTATTGAGGTTTTGATCAATCGATCCTTTTAAAATTGATCATGTAGATTTATAACAGTACAAATTTATAACAACAATCTGTTCAAAACTTTTTTCTATTTATTTTAAAAAATTGTGACCTGAAATATAATTTCGGAAAAAACTTTTCTAAAACGAATGATTATTATCATGATCGATTGTTGTAGTAACAGTTTCATTGTTATTGGAGTTTCTCCTCTGATGGCAAAAACTTCCGTGGATACAGCTCTTAATGATTTGACAATCTTTGGTATTTATGTCGTTTTGGAACGGAGATCCAATTGTTGTGGGAATGGTAAACAAACTGAACGTTATTTTTAGATCCTTAAATCCAGACACAAGTTCTGAGTCTAACGGCAGTCTTAAAGATGACTGTAGCCTGCAGGTTACCAACTTTATCTTAAACCTACAATATCCCTATATTTAGCGTAGTGTACGGTATATAAAGAAATAAACTGAGAAAAAGTTAATTTCCAAAAGTATAACAACTTTTCCACTTCTCTTCCAAAATAATGTACAAAAATGCAAAAGATGCTTCATTTTGTGAAATATGAGTGATTAATAATAAAAAACAAGGCAAACAAGAACTTTTTACTTTAATGATAAAAGGAAATGAGAAAATAAGGAAATAATTCAAAAGGAAGAAGAAAAAATACGGAAACTTTTTCACTGGAGTAATATTTTCCAAATATTTTCCTTTTGGAATAGATCAAGGACTTCTCATTTAATTATGGTATTTTAGAACTTATATATACCGATTACTCACCCTAATTTTAATTCCTGTTATTGTAACAGTTCGGCTGTATCTGATGGTTCTTTCTGGTGGTAAAAACTTTAGATTTATACAGCTTTCACAGGGTTGACAATATTTGATCGAGTGTGTTTCGAGTTGTTCCGGAACGAAGATTCAATTTTCTTGGGAATGTTAAAAGCGATTATACAAATTGTACTTCCAAAAGAAAGCTACAAGTTTAGACTTTTATTTCACATATACTTTTAGATCTATCTGGACCCTTCTGTTGAACACTTTTACCATTTAAATAAACAGACTGTCGAAATTTTTTGATGATTTTACAAATTTTAATAGAATTTAGGGGCACAGAAGTTTTAAACGCCAAAAGATATTACATAAATGTTAATGCCAGAAGAAAGCTATACGTATACACTTTTATTTAATATATAATTTTACGCCTAATTGGACCCATCTGTTGAACACTATTTCTATTTGAATGGAAGTACTCTCAACATGTTTATTTTTGGATTTAAGAAAATTTTCAACCAGGAGAATGCTATAGATACTTTTGGAAAGGAAAGGGGCGAAGTACACCTGACTGAGTACTGAACTATAGATTATATATCATAAAATATTGGCTTCGAACTCGATAAAATTCTCTGAGTTTGTTCAGTGTTGCACTTTACCGCCATCTATTTAGAACTGATCAAATAAATTCACTGAAAATAAATGTTATAGACCGATATCTGAAGCAATCTCGAAAGAATAAACATTTTTTTTCAATCAGCTTATTAAAACTGGTTTTAAAAATTATACTTTTGACAGAGCTTTTTTAAAGACCAAAAAATATAGTCAGAGAAAATGTAATAAATCTTACAAATGAGTCATTAGGACATGATGGTGAAGACCTGTTACAGTCACTTTCATGAAATTTAGAACAAAATCTCAAAGACTGTGAAAAAATAACGCATAAACCCGAGCAATTCGTTATATACTTAATAGAAGAAACTGTAATGAGTAGTTTTTTTTTAGATTTTCCATATCGGTTCAGATTTTCTTTTAAATTGTTCTCAAGTTCTGAAAGTTTATGTAACTAAAATATGGATATCAAATAATAGATAATTAGCGCTGTAATATATTAAAATTTATTGTTTGAGTTATGCAGGATAATAATTTCATAAAAATGTCCTTTTCAATTTAAAAAAAAATTTGGAAAGATGTTTTTCCTGTTTATATCCTGGAGGATTCGAAAATTTTATTTTTAGAGTTTAAGCGACTTTTGAATTATCTATATCAGAGTATAACTTTACCATATTTTTTTATAATCTCGTATCCTTTAAAGCTTTTGTGTCGGTTAGAAAAGAAATATGAACCAATATTGAGTAAGAAGCCTAATTTTCATGACTGGGAGAAATGTATGGCTATTAGGTCTGGGTGAAGTAGTACCTTTAACGTAATTTGAAAAATAATTTTATTTTTCTAACAAAAATATAAATAATTTTCAAAAAGAAAAGTTAAATTAAACGTTTGTGAAAATAATTACGAAAATATTAATTAAATTGCACAATGGGTCGCCTACAAAACAAAAATGAAGTGAAATTTATAAAAATAAAAAAATCTACAATAAATATGTGTTGTGTGAAAAAAATCCTTTTAAAAATATTAAAGAATCGAATCTTGAATTCCTTCCTTTTCCCCTTTGCCTTTTAAGAAAAAAAAATATCAAAGTTATAATTTCTTCCTTTTTATAACGTTTTAATTTCCAGAAAGTGTTCATCTAAGTGTAAAAAGAAAATATTAATAGAAATAAAAAAATAACAAAAATAATAACAACAACATAACCGTTTTTACGAATAATTGAAGTGAAATTCAAAAGAATTCGTTTAAAGAAACAACAAATGAAAACGTGGAAATTCTTTTTTTCTTTGATATTTTTTATATGAAAATAAAAGTTAAAAAAGTAAATGTGAAATAAAATAAAAATAAACAAAATTAAAAAGAAATTGTTTCAAAATTAGCAAAAAAGCAAATTTTACGAAATAATCAGAATTTAACTAAACGGAAATTGTGTTTCCCCGCCTTTCGCCAAAAAATAATAATAATAATAACAAAACACGACTTTAAAGCGAAAATTTTTAAACGAGCAAAATTATTATTGTTGGAAATTCTCTTTCCTGTGTTGTTTGTGTTCTTTTGTCTATTAAAAACCATAAAAATAAATTTTTCTTCTTTATAATTTAAAATCCAACATTAAAGTTTATTTTAACAATTTAATGTGTTGAAATACACCGACTGCAACAACTACAATTGAGAAGAGAGCTTTTTGGTGGAAAAAATTATTATTTTCTATTGTCTGTTTCCTGTTTTAAGGATAAATAGTGAATAAAAAGTTTTTGTTTTGTTTTTGGCTTTCGACAACATCTGTTGACTATTTGCAAACAAATATAAAGAAATAGAAGAGATAGAGAAAAGAAGGTATGTTTTATGGGTATTTAGACAATATTTTTGTTTAAAAAATAAAATTAACATAAAAACTCAATAAAAAAGCTTAAATTATATTAAAAAAGTACACATTTTATTTTATGAAGGATGCGAGAGTATTTAACTCTTTTGTTAATACGATTTGTTTTAACAGTCAGACAAATGGAAATTTTCAAAAAAACTTCAATTGGTTGTTAAAAAGAAGAGTGAAAAGTTGAATTTTTATCCAAAAATTTAATATTTAGGGAAAAGTTAAATTTTAAAATAAATATTCAATTTATTGAAAAATTAATTAAGTAAAAAATTAAATTTTAAGCGAAAAAACAAATTTTTAGTAAAAAAATTAATTTTTAGCAAAAAAAAATTTTTAGTGAAAAATTGAATTTTCAACGATAAATTTAATTTTTTGCGAAAAAATTAATTTTACGTGAAAAATTCAATTTTAAGTGAAAAATTCAATTTTAGTGAAAAATTCATTTTTAGTGAAAAATTAAATTTTTAGTGAAAAATTCATTTTTAATGAAAAATTCAATTTTTAGTGAAAAATTAAATTTTTAGTGAAAAATTGAATTTTTAGTGAAAAATTGAATTTTTACTGAGAAATTGAATTTTTAGTGAAAAATTGAATTTTTAGTGAAAAATTGAATTTTTAGTGAAAAATTGAATTTTTAGTGAAAAATTGAATTTTTAGTGAAAAATTGAATTTTTAGTGAAAAATTGAATTTTTAGTGAAAAATTGAATTTTTAGTGAAAAATTGAATTTTTAGTGAAAAATTGAATTTTTAGTGAAAAATTGAATTTTTAGTGAAAAATTGAATTTTTAGTGAAAAATTCAATTTTTAGTGAAAAATTCAATTTTTAGTGAAAAATTCAATTTTTAGTGAAAAATTCAATTTTTAGTGAAAAATTCAATTTTTAGTGAAAAATTCAATTTTTAGTGAAAAATTCAATTTTTAGTGAAAAATTCAATTTTTAGTGAAAAATTCAATTTTTAGTGAAAAATTCAATTTTTAGTGAAAAATTCAATTTTTAGTGAAAAATTCAATTTTTAGTGAAAAATTCAATTTTTAGTGAAAAATTCAATTTTTAGTGAAAAATTCAATTTTTAGTGAAAAATTGAATTTTTAGTGAAAAATTCAATTTTTAGTGAAAAATTCAATTTTTAGTGAAAAATTCAATTTTTAGTGAAAAATTCAATTTTTAGTGAAAAATTCAATTTTAGTGAAAAATTCAACTTTTAGTGAAAAATTCAATTTTTAGTGAAAAATAGAATTTTTAGTGAAAAATTCAATTTTTAGTGAAAAAATTGAATTTTTAGTGAAAAATTGAATTTTTAGTGAAAAATTGAATTTTTAGTGAAAAATTGAATTTTTAGTGAAAAATTGAATTTTTAGTGAAAAATTGAATTTTTAGTGAAAAATTGAATTTTTAGTGAAAAATTGAATTTTTTAGTGAAAAATTGAATTTTTAGTGAAAAATTGAATTTTTAGTGAAAAATTGATTTTTATAGTGAAAAATTGAATTTTTAGTGAAAAATTGATTTTTTTAGTGAAAAATTGAATTTTTAGTGAAAAATTTAATTTTTTAGTGAAAAATTTAATTTTTTAGTGAAAAATTGAATTTTTAGGAAGAAATTAAAATTTCAATAAAAATTAAAATTTTAGTGAAAAATTTATATTTATTGTGAAAAATTATTTTTACAAAAATCTCATTAAACGGCATTTAAGCGATTTTTTGTTTATACAAATTTTAAATAAAACTTAATTTATTTTCAAATTACATAAATTGCTTTGCCTAAAATGTCATAAATTACATTAATAACTTTGTTGTTAAAATTTCCCTCTGTTTTTGTATTTTATTATATAATTTAAATGATTAATTTTTCACTAATTTAAAGTATTTTTCTAATTATAACCTTTTTATAAATTTCATTATCTCTATTTTATGTGGCAGCAAAAATAAGGCAAAATTCCTTTTATTCTTCAGCAAAAAACTGTTTATGTCTTGATTTTAATGGTTGTGAGCTTTTAATTAGATTTGTTTTCATTAAACGTTATAAATGTTTGTTTTTTGGCAGAAAAGACCTAAAACGCTAAAAAGAAAAACAGTAAATATCAACATTTGCTTCATCATTTATCAAATTTTCATTTAAATAATATTTGTTGTTGTACAACAAGAAGGAAGCATATTTTTGTCGTTTTCGCTTATTTCTATTTTTTAAAATGTACTTTAAATTAAAGTTTTCTTTAAACGAGCATTTTCCGTTAAAATTAGATTTATCGAAAATTTTCTCTAAATAGGAGATTTATCGAAAATTTCCTCTAAATAGGAGATTTATCGAAAATTTCCTCTGAATAGGAGATTTATCGAAAATTTCCTCTAAATAGGAGATTTATCAAAAATTTCCTCTAAATAGGAGATTTATCGAAAATTTCCTCTAAATAGGAGATTTATCGAAAATTTCCTCTAAATAGGAGATTTATCGAAAATTTCCTCTAAATAGGAGATTTATCGAAATTTTCCTCTAAATAGGAGATTTATCGAAATTTTCCTCTAAATAGGAGATTTATCGAAATTTTCCTCTAAATAGGAGATTTATCGAAATTTTCCTCTAAATAGGAGATTTATCGAAATTTTCCTCTAAATAGGAGATTTATCGAAATTTTCCTCTAAATAGGAGATTTATCGAAATTTTCCTCTAAATAGGAGATTTATCGAAAATTTCCTCTAAATAGGAGATTTATCGAAAATTTTCTCTTAATAGGAGATTTATCAAAAATTTCCTCTTAATAGGAGATTTATCAAAAATTTCCTCTAAATAGGAGATTTATCGAAAATTTCCTCTTAATAGGAGATTTATCGAAAATTTCCTCTAAATAGGAGATTTATCGAAAATTTCCTCTAAATAGGAGATTTATCGAAAATTTTCTCTAAATAGGAGATTTATCGAAAATTTTCTCTAAATAGGAGATTTATCGAAAATTTCCTCTAAATAGGAGATTTATCGAAAATTTCCTCTAAATAGGAGATTTATCGAAAATTTCCTCTAAATAGGAGGTTTACCGAAAATTTCCACTAAAAGAGAGATTTATCGAAAATTTCCTCTAAATAGGAGATTTATCGAAAATTTCCTCTAAATAGGAGATTTATCGAAAATTTCCTCTAAATAGGAGATTTATCGAAAATTTCCTCTAAATAGGAGATTTATCGAAAATTTCCTCTAAATAGGAGATTTATCGAAAATTTCCTCTAAATAGGAGATTTATCGAAAATTTCCTCTAAATAGGAGATTTATCGAAAATTTCCTCTAAATAGGAGATTTATCGAAAATTTCCTCTAAATAGGAGATTTATCGAAAATTTCCTCTAAATAGGAGATTTATCGAAAATTTCCTCTAAATAGGAGATTTATCGAAAATTTCCTCTAAATAGGAGATTTATCGAAAATTTCCTCTAAATAGGAGATTTATCGAAAATTTCCTCTAAATAGGAGATTTATCGAAAATTTCCTCTAAATAGGAGATTTATCGAAAATTTCCTCTAAATAGGAGATTTATCGAAAATTTCCTCTAAATAGGAGATTTATCGAAAATTTCCTCTAAATAGGAGATTTATCGAAAATTTCCTCTAAATAGGAGATTTATCGAACATTTCCTCTAAATAGGAGATTTATCGAACATTTCCTCTAAATAGGAGATTTATCGAACATTTCCTCTAAATAGGAGATTTATCGAACATTTCCTCTAAATAGGAGATTTATCGAAAATTTCCTCTAAATAGGAGATTTATCGAAAATTTCCTCTAAATAGGAGATTTATCGAAAATTTCCTCTAAATAGGAGATTTATCGAAAATTTCCTCTAAATAGGAGATTTATCGAAATTTTCTTTTCAATTTAAAATGGAAAGTCCTTTTAAATCCTTTTTCCCTTCTTAAAACCAAAAATGTTACTTTTACCTACAGTTATAGAATTTTCAATATTTCTTTGTAAATATCCTTATTTTTCCTGTGATTTGTAATAAAATGACCTTAATGGCACTTTTTCATTAATTTTAATTAAATTTACATTTTTACTATTTAATTTGAACTTATTTTTTTATGAAGAAGGAGAAAAAGTGAAAAATTGCTGATTTAAAGCTGCAACAAGTACAATATTTATTTAAGGATTTTTGCCTCATATGAATAAAATACCACATATACACACAAATGCAAACACATACATATTAATATAAACATATAAATATATTTAAACAAAATACAACAACACTTATATAAATAGAAGCATTATATAGATTTATGTTTATATAATATAAATAAATATCTATTCATTAGGGTGGTATATGTTGAGAAGGATTTTTTTCTCAGTTTTTAATTCTAAACTTATGTTACAGTATCATGTTCTGGTTCTTCCTTAATAAATATATACATGTGTGTATGTATGTGTTGTTATGAACAAACATAACCTGTGTGTCCTTTTGTTCCAACGTGATATACAACAAGGATTCTTTTCTTTACTTGTTTTTGTTTCGTTTTGTTTTTTCAAGGTCACTTTATTATAACAGGACATTTAGGTGGTTTACAGTTAACAATATAAAAAATAATCGAATGAAAAAGAAATTTATTAATTCAAGGAAAATCTTATCAGTTGCTTTTAAAGCGAGAGTTGTTAGTAACATAAAAAAGCCTCCAAATGATTTTTATATAGATTTACATAAACGTTTATATTCCTTGTGGCTTACTTTTATGTCTCACTGTAATTGATTTTCAGTCCCCGGCTTATGTTAGAAAACATTTATGCATTTTATGACCCAAACAAACAATGAAAGAGATACAATATTTTTTTCTCTGAAATTATTTATATCATCTTATCGCATTTATATATTTAACATAACCAACACCACTAAAAGTGGTCATTAAGGATGCATTTAGTAACCTATAAAAAAAATTTTGCTTTTTTTCTTTTTAACGGTCTCAAAAATATACCGAATTTAATAAAACTTTTTCCAATTATATGCTTTTTATTGTTTTAAATTATTAAGTATATAAAATCTAAAATATTTTTGCTATAATAAATAAGTTATAGACCGATTTTCGAAAAAAAATTAAAAACTAATCTTAATTCCTTTCTATTAAGACATTTTTTCATAGAAAGAAATATTAAATAAAGTCAATTTAAATGCAAAACTAGAGACTGTAATGTAAATAATTGTATTTTTATTTTTTCATATCGAGTCAGATTTTTCTTTTATATTCAGTTTAAATTCTGAAGGAAATGAAACTTTAAAAAATTAAAATAACTGTTAAAATATAGATATCGAATAATAGAAAATAATATAGCATTATATCTCGAAATAGGATATTTGTCCAAAAAATTGTCTTAATTGCTGATTTATTGAAAAATGTCTCTAAATCTAAGAATAAAAGGAAATTTTCGCTTAGAAGATATTCATTCAAAACTTGAGCTTAACAGGAGATTTAAGAACTTTATCAAAAATTTCTCTAAAAAAGAGATTTATCTAAAATTTTCTTTAATTGCGGATTTATCAAAAATTTACCTTAAATAAGAGATTTATCGAAAAATGTTTCTAAATGGGAGATTTTTCGAAAAATGTCTCTAAATAGGATATTTTTCGAAAAATGTCTCTAAATGGAAGATTTATCGAAAATTTTCTCTAAATAGAAGATTTTTCGACAACTTTCTCTAAATAGGAGATTTTTCGAAAATTTTCTCTAAATGGGACATTATTCGACAAATTTCTCTTAATAGGAGATTTTTCGACAAATTTTTCCTTATAGGGGATTTATCGAAAATTTTCTCTTAAAAGGAGATTTATCGAAAATTTTCTCTAAATAGGAGATTTATCGAAAATTTTCTCTAAATAGGAAATTTATCGAAAATTTTCTCTTAATAGGAGACTTTTCGAAAAATGTCTCTAAATGGGAGATTATTCGACAAATTTATCTTAATAGGAGATTTTTCGACAAATTTTTCCTTATAGGGGATTTATTGAAAATTTTCTCTTAATAGGAGATTTATCGAAAATTTTCTCTAAATAGGAGATTTATCGAAAATTTCCTCTAAATAGGAGATTTATCGAAAATTTCCTCTGAATAGGAGATTTATCGAAAATTTCCTCTAAATAGGAGATTTATCAAAAATTTCCTCTAAATAGGAGATTTATCGAAAATTTCCTCTAAATAGGAGATTTATCGAAAATTTCCTCTAAATAGGAGATTTATCGAAAATTTCCTCTAAATAGGAGATTTATCGAAATTTTCCTCTAAATAGGAGATTTATCGAAATTTTCCTCTAAATAGGAGATTTATCGAAAATTTTCTCTAAATAGGAGATTTATCGAAAATTTTCTCTAAATAGGAGATTTATCGAAAATTTTCTCTAAATAGGAGATTTATCGAAAATTTTCTCTAAATAGGAGATTTATCGAAAATTTTCTCTAAATAGGAGATTTATCGAAAATTTTCTCTAAATAGGAGATTTATCGAAAATTTTCTCTAAATAGGAGATTTATCGAAAATTTTCTCTAAATAGGAGATTTATCGAAAATTTTCTCTAAATTAGAGTTTTATTGAAAATTTTCTCTAAATAAGAGATTTATCGAAAATTTTCTCTAAATAGGAGATTTATCGAAAATTTTCTCTAAATAGGAGATTTATCGAAAATTTTCTCTAAATTAGAGTTTTATTGAAAATTTTCTCTAAATAGGAGATTTATCGAAAATTTTCTCTAAATTGGAGATTTATCGATAATTTTCTCTAAATAGGAGATTTATCGAAAATTTTCTCTAAATTGGAGATTTATCGAAAATTTTCTCTAAATTGGAGATTTATCGATAATTTTTTTAAATTGGAGATTTATCGAAAATTTTCTCTAAATAGGAGATTTATCGAAATTTTCTCTAAATAGGAGTTTTATCGAAAATTTTCTCTAAATAGGAGATTTTTCGAAAATTTTCTCTAAATAGGAGATTTATCGAAAATTTTCTCTAAATAAGAGTTATATTGAAAATTTTCTCTAAATAGGAGATTTATCGAAAATTTTCTCTAAATAGGAGATTTATCGAAAATTTTCTCTAAATTAGAGTTATATTGAAAATTTTCTCTAAATAGGAGATTTATCGAAAATTTTCTCTAAATAGGAGATTTATCGAAAATTTTCTCTAAATAGGAGATTTATCGAAAATTTTCTCTAAATTGGAGATTTATCGAAAATTTTCTCTAAAATGTGGATTTTTCGAAAGTAAACGTATAACGTATACCACTTTGAAGTGCATAAATAGTACGCGTACGTTGGTACTGTTTTTATATTTGGTTTAAATAAGATAAATATAAATAGAAATTGATGCTCGGTCGGCTAATATTAGGCTCTTATATAAGCCCCCAGAAAAAATCTGCATAAATCTTAACAAATACAATAACTCCGTATATTTTTTATCTTTTGTTCCAATGTGCATCAAATCCAGAGCTAAACTGTACGAGGAGATGCACATTTAAGTTCGAAAGAGCCTTGTAATATTGATCATTTCAATGACCAACTTGTTCCAGAAAAGTAACTGATGAAATCTCTAAAGGAAAGGTAGACAAAAATGATCAAAACTTTAAATTTATTAGTTTTTAAATATTGATTTTCTACATGTTAAGATTTTTTCACTCTCACTCTTTATATTCCAAAAATATAGTAAATTCTTTTCACTCTTTTACTTCTTCGTCTGACATTTCCATTTCAAACTTCTATTTCCTTACTGCTGTATGAAAAGGATATTAATTCCCTTTTAAAGGATAAAAGGTGAAAGACAAAATTAATAACATCAATATTTTTTTAATTTTCTCACACATGATTACGTGTCACTTAAAATGTCTCACATTAAAAAAGAAGAGCGGAAAACTTTACACTTTTAAAGAAAACATTTATTTAAAGCGTTTTTGCTTCTTCCCTTTCAATAGTTAAATTAAAAAAATATATACATATTTACAAATAGGATCACTCACACAGGATGTAAAATGTCTACAAAAAAACTGAGACAAAAATATATAAAAACATTTTGTGAATGAGTACATATGTATGTATGAGTGCGTAACTCATACATACATACATACACACACACACTCATAAATATAAGTGGGTTACTTATCAATATTTTTTTCTGTTGACATTTTTTTCGACGGAAACTGAGTACAAAGAGCTTTATTGCTGTAAACCACATATACACACACACTTAAACAAATACACACATATAGACTGTGTGTAAGTATTGTTATATTAAAATTTTATAAATGTATTTCTGAGTGTTAAAACTGATTATTTTATATTTTCTTTATGGGAAAAAATAAAATTTATGAATTTTTATATATTTCTACACACAGACATATGTAAGAGATATGTGTATGTATGTGTGTTTATCTGTATATATAAAATAGGATGTGTGTATGTACGTACGTACCTACGTGTATGTATGTATGTATTTATGTATGTATGTATGTATGTATGTATGTATGTATGTATGTATGTATGTATGTATGTATGTATGTATCTTTATCTGTATATATAAAATAGGATGTGTGTATGTACGTATCTACGTGCGTATGTCTGTATGTATGTATGTATGTATGTATGTATGTATGTATGTATGTATGTATGTATGTATGTATCTTTATCTTTATATATAAAATAGGATGTGTATGTATGTATGTGTGTATGTATGTATGTATGTATGTATGTATGTATGTATGTATGTATGTATGTATGTATGTATGTATATATGTATATATGTATGTAATTTTTTATGTATGTATTTATGTATGTATGCATGTATGTATGTATGTATGTATGTATGTATGTATGTATGTATGTATGTATGTATGTATGATGTGTGTATGTCTTTATGTATGTACGTATGTGTGAATGTATGTAAGTAAGTATGTATGTATATATGTATGTAAGTATGTATGTATGTATGTATGTATGTATGTATGTATGTATGTATGTATGTATGTATGTATGTATGTATGTTTGCATGTATGTATGTGTATATGTATGTTCGTATGTATATGTAATCATATGAATGTATGTATGTATGTATGTATGTATGTATGTATGTATGTATGTAACCTATAGACTCCAAAACAGCTGTTCTGAAATTTTTCATTATGACCTCAATATACCCGAAAGTTTCATAGGCTATAAAAATTCCAATAGGACCAGGAAAAGAGGTACCCCAAAAGCAAATATTGATTATCGAAACAATAACAGCGAGTATTTTTAAATTTTGGTTCTAATCTTTTTCTCAATACGATCAGGGGAAGAAGTAGTTCCCATGCAAAGCAAATATTGATTATCGAGTAATTGAAGATGTACTACAGCGAGAATTTTAAAATTTGGTCTTAATTTCTCGAAATCTAAAACTGAGGAAAATTTTTGTGCAGCAAAGCGCAACGGGCTAAAGCTAATAATTCTATATAAATAAAAAAAATCACTTAAACTTTAAAAATTTCAAAAAAAGAAAATAAATTAATTTAGGATTTTACTGATCAACAAATTCAATTAAATAGAGTTCAAAACGTTTAAAATTCATTAAAAACGTTCATTTCATTTGGACCGAATAATTATAATATGTGATCATTAAAAAAAGTAATCAATTTAGAGAAAATAATTATTTTTTGAAAAAAAATTATAGAAAACATTAAAAATCATTAAAATACATCATATTGGATCACAATAATCTAATTTTGTGATCACTTATAACATCCAAGAATCCAATACGAGGAAAATTTGTTCCAAAAGATTCACAAAATACTAAAGAAAATATTTGAAAATTAACAAAATTCCGATATACGATTCAGATATGGAATTTTGAATTTTGTACAGAATCCAAGACTCGAATAGGGCCCACCAAGTTCATAAATTTATGAGAGCTTTACGCGTGTAAAATATTTTTTCTATCAAATTATAAAAAAAAAATTGCGATTCAGTGACTAAATTTGAAGATTCACTTCCCAACCCCGCAACCCACCAGAAACATGTTCTTCTCCAAATCAATTGGGAAACATCTCACAACCATATTATAGTTGGCAATATAGGTGCGCCTGCTTCCACAATCATGTCTATTGGTTCATATCAACATATTATTTTGATGCGACAACCATAATATGTTTCCTCTCATTTTTTCTCTGCGTGTTTATCTGTCTTTAATGTTTATAACTCGGTTAATTACGTAATTATGTTTTAAAGTTTTTTGGCCACCTCAAGAAGGTAAAACTTCATTAAAAAATATTCATTAGTTCACCGTTTTGTGATCTTAAAATATCAAGATTTAAGAAAAAAAATTAAAATCTTAAATTTTGGTTTAAATAATCTTCTCAACACAAACAAAATTATATTTTTCAAATATTAAGTGATGATAACAATGATGTTGTTTAACGTTTTTTTTAATATTTTCTTTTTGTCATATTTAACAATTTTTTTGTTTTGTTTTCTGTCCGTCCCTTTTCATTTTGATGCCTGAATTTTAGTTAAATTGTGTAAAAATCAAATAAAGAAAAAGGAATATATTTCCTGGTTCCTTTAAGTTGATCTTTAAAGTTTGACAAAAATCAATGATGCCAAACACGTGTGAACCATTAACAAACATACTTTTACATATACACACACATACTTACATTATGTGTAAATGTCTGCAAATAAAAAACTTATTTAACTTTTTTGTCCTTGTTTCTCCACCAACGCAAGTGTGGAATTGGGTGTATTAACTTTGTCATTTCGTGTGTAAAGCGGGTCTGAGAAATCATCTCAGAACCCATAATGTGTATATATTATTGGATAAAATAAAAACGAGTCGATTTAGCTATTTTCGTTTGTCTATGTCTGAGCGGTGGGCCACTAGTCCCGAACTGTTTAAAGTTTAGCTGGTAGAAATCGAGTTGATTACGAAGTCCGACCGGAGACTTAATTCTGGTATCACAGGAGTCAGTTCCCCCTGAGACTTTGGTTCTAGCCTGACTGTTGGTGTGGCCCCACGGCGAGCATCGTAGTGGCTGTGGTTGAAACCCAAATCGAGGGAATAGTCTGGATCTTTGGGCTCGGGTGTGGGTGCGGTGTGTCACTGTGTTGTATTTAAGAAAAACCGGTTTATATTACATACATTTGTGTAACATAAACCGGTTTTGTATGAAACATAACGTATTTACTTACACGCATTTGTGGTGGAAGGTACTGAATATTCGTCATACCCGATTATATTATTCTTACTTGTTTGTTTTCCTCACATTTTTGTCGTTATTGGAAAAAATAATATTTATTTTGTGTTACTTAACTTCATAACAAAGATATTCATTTCAGTCTTCTTTTTGTATGTATGTCTGTCTGTATGTGTGTGTATGTGTTTTATTTTGAGGGATACAATGAGGTTAAAAAAACATTCCTTTTTGTCTTTTGTATTTTAATGGTTCTTCAAAGACAGAATTTCTTTGGAATTAAGTCAATTTCCAGTAATTCAAATGTCACAAACCTTAAATATTTAACAGATTTTTCGCTTCGTTAAGTTTTTAATATTTTTATTCCTGAAGTTTGAAATCAATTTGATAATTTTCATTTTTTTTTCAAAATTTTATGTTTTAGCTAAATACTGTGATATTGGGGAAACGTATGATTAATGTAAATTTTTATAGAAAATTATTCATACGCCATCAAAAATAAGGGAATATTTAATTTTTTGTTTTTTTTTTTTTTTAAATATAATTAATATTATTATTATTTTATTTTATTTTTCTTATTTATTTATTTTTTTGAATATTGTTAATATTTTTTAAAGACGTAAATTTTTTATAAAAATTGTTTTCTTTTGAGAAAAAAAATTTGTTTGAGGAAACATTTAAATTTTTGCTAAAAATTATATTTTTTTGCGAAAATTAAAAAAAAAAATGGTTAAAATATATTTTTTGGTAAAAATTTTAATATTTGATGAAAATTTAATTTTTTATTAAAATTAAAATTTGTAATATAATTTAAAAATTTTTGTGAAAATTTTGATTTTTAGTAAAAATTTGCATTTTTGGTGAGAATTTGAATTTTTTGTGAAAATTTGAATTTTTGGCGAGAATTTGAATTTTTGATGAAAATTTGAATTTTTGGTGAAAATTTGAAATTTTGGTAAGAATTTTAATTTTTGGTGAAAATTTGAATTTTTGGTGAAAATTTGATATTTTGGTAAGAATTTGAATTTTTGGTGAAAATTTGAATTTTTTGTGAAAATTTGAATTTTTGGTGAAAATGTTTATTTTTTGGTGAAAATTAGAAATTTGTGTGAAAATGTGACTTCTTGGTGAAAATTTGAATTTTTTGTAAAAATTTGAATTTTTAGTGAAAATTTGAATTTTTAGTGAAAATTTGAATTTTTGGTAAAAATTTGAATTTTTGGTGAGAATTTGAATTTTTGGTGAGAATTTGAATTTTTGGTGACAATTTGAATTTTTAGTGAAAATTTAAATTTTTTGTGAAAATTTAAATTTTTTAGTGAAAATTTGAATTTTTAGTGAAAATTTGAATTTTTGATGAACATTTGAATTTTTAGTGAAAATTTGAATTTTTAGTGAAAATTTGAATTTTTAGTGAAAATTTGAATTTTTAGTGAAAATTTGAATTTTTAGTGAAAATTTTAATTTTTGGTAAAAATTTTACTTTTTGGTACAAATTTGACTTTTTGGTACAAATTTGACTTTTTGGTACAAATTTGAATTTTTGGTAAAAATTTGAATTTTTAGTGAAAATTTGAATTTTTAGTGAAAATTTGAATTTTTGGTGAAAATTTGAATTTTTGGTGAAAATTTGAATTTTTGGTGAAAATTTTAATTTTTTGTGAAAATTTGAATTTTTTGTGAAAATTTGAATTTTTAGTGAAAATTTGAATTTTTAGTGAAAATTTAAATTTTTAGTAGAAATTTGAATTTTTAGTGAAAATTTGAATTTTTAGTGAAAATTTGAATTTTTAATGAAAATTTGAATTTGAATTTTTAGTGAAAATTTGAATTTTTAGTGAAAATTTGAATTTTTAGTGAAAATTTGAATTTTTTGTGAAAATTTGAATTTTTTGTGAAAATTTGAATTTTTTGTGAAAATTTGAATTTTTAGTGAAAATTTGAATTTTTGGTGAAAATTTGAATTTTTGGTGAAAATTTGAATTTTTGGTGAAAATTTGAGTTTTTAGTGAAAATTTGAGTTTTTAGTGAAAATTTTAATTTTTGGTGAAAATTTTAATTTTTTGTGAAAATTTTAATTTTTTGTGAAAATTTTAATTTTTTGTGAAAATTTTAATTTTTTGTGAAAATTTTAATTTTTTGTGACAATTTGAATTTTTGGTGAAAATTTTTTATATAAAATCTAATTTTTGTAAAAATTATGATTTTTAGTAAAAAATTTAATTTAAAATTTTGCTCTCAGATCGGGCTATTTTGACCACAGAATTACAAAAATTTTTAAGCTTCCGTTTATCGTTCTTTTTATCAGGTTAAGCCTTTTTTGTCTAAAACGCAGTATTTACTGAGTTATGAACTTTATAAAATGCTCTATTTAAAGAGTCAGCAAAATACAATAAATGGCAAATAATGCTAAATATTTTGTATTTACTGAGTTATAGGCGTTTTTATCGTATTCATTATATATTTCTTTGTTTTCTTTATCACAAATTAGACTTAAATTCTTTGGTAAAACAGTATTAAGCTTGTTTTGGATAAAGTGCTGTGATTAAAATTTGTCTATTATATAGACTATTCAAAGTCTTCTTTCTAAAAGTAATCACACATTAATTGTATGTTTTTGAAAAATACCATATTTAATGAATTATGGACGTTTTTAAATTTTATGCTTCAGGTTTTAATTAAAAAGATGAAAAAGCGGAAAGAAATAGACACTTAAAAAATACATTTTAATTTAAATACATTTGTTGAAAATTTTGTAACAGAGATCACAGATTAAGGTTTTTTTTAAACTTAAAAGTTGCTGAAATATTGACGATTTTAGTTTAGTTAACAATTTTCATTTACATTTTTGCATATTTGTACAAGTGATCACACATTTATAATATTTTTGCCAAGAACTTTTAAGTCGACTACATAACTCTTGTTTAGATCATGAACTTATATTATATAGAAGTTTTTTAGTTTTACTTAAAATGATCACAGATTAAGCCTTTTTATTGTCGTTCTCTAAAAATTTCAAATTTGTTTTAAAATTGATCAGAGGTTAAGGTTATTTCAGTTAAAAACGCTGCATTTATGGAGTTATGGAATTTTTTTGTCTATCTGTACATTTCGATATTGAAATTCGTATACAAGTGATCACTTTTAAAAGTTATTTTAATCAAAATCTTACAATACATTACTTATAGAGCTATAGAAATTTTTAATTCTAAAATTTATCACAAATAGAGCTCAAATTAACCAAATCTCAGTAAATTTAAAGTTATAGTTATTTTTGATAAAAAACTAATATTTAAGTTTAAAATTAATTTTTAAATAGATTTAAAAATTTTTCTAAAATTGATCACGGATTAATGTTATTTTAGCTTAATATGCTATTTATTTAAATTTTTTCTTAATTTTATATTTTGGGGATTTTTTCATATTTTTAGTTTTAAATCTGATTTTCTAGCAATATTAGAATTCGATTAAAAGTGATCCCAGATTAAGCTTATTTTAGCCAAAAACGCTTTATTTATAGAATTATAGTTATTTTTTTCAAAACTTTTTAATTATTGAGACTTATTCATATATTTTAACATTAAATAAGCTTATATACTGATAAAGGAAATCGTATTAAAATAATCACAAATTAAGCTTATTTTGGCCAAAAAAATTCCTTATTTTTGGAGTTATAATTTTTTTTCGAAAAATGTTATACTTTCCGATTTTTTATATTTTTATATTTAAAATCGCGTTTATATCGACATTTGTAGTCGTTTAGAAATGTTCCTAGATTAAGCTTATTTTAGCCTTAAGGCCCTATTTATCCTATTTTTTCTCAAAATTTTGTTTTTTGGATTCAATTAGCTTTAATATGTTTTTTTATAGATATTAGAATTCGTATAAATATGATCACAGATTAAGCTTCTTTTAGCCCAAAACCAAGTGATAATGGCGATATTAGATAAAGGGTGTTTAAAATTCTTTATGGTGACATAAGTTTTAAAAATAATTTTAATTTCCCTTTCGTTTATTTTATATTCTGCTGTCAACCAAATCTGAACAACTAAAGCGTGACTAAATGGTGAACTAAATTTTGTCTTTAAACGAAAAAAACTTAAAAACTAAAAATATGAGAAAAACGTTTTATTTTTTGAACACATATTTTGTTTTAAGTTTTAAATTATAAAATAACACATTTGTAAAATACACAATGATAAATATAGAGTGACTGACATAAAAGTGTTAAGAATGTTTATTTTAAGTTTATTTCGTGAAATTTAGGCTAAGTGAGGCTTGTTAGAAAGAAAATAACATAAAATATTTAAAAGAAATTTTAGTAAATATTTTTGTATTTAAATTCAAGTAAATTATGCTAATTAAGTCACGTTTTTATTTCTTATTAATTTTTAAACGTTTTAAGATAATTAAAGTGGTTTTTCATTAAACTCTTAAGTAATAATGATTATTTTCTAAAAAAAACTAATAATAGTTTTTTTTTATCAAATAAAGAAATTTTGTCTGTTTTTAAAAAGATAAATATTTAATAACAAAATTTATGTCGCCAAAACTTCATTTCTTTTTCTTGAATCACAAAATTTTGCTTATAAAGCATTTTTTAACTTTCCCTCCCCATTCACCCATCTTATCACTTAAATTCCACACGAACTCCTGTTGTCCTAATAATTTCATGGAAAAGCTTTTAATTTCAAATAATTTCCATTTTTTTCCTCTTTCTCCACTTTTTGTTATTTTATAAAATAAAAAAGGCAAAAAATAAATAAATAAAAGAAAAGTGTAATGAATATAAAAAAAGAGGAAATATAAAACCATTTAATTACGTTTTCAGCTTTTTTACACATTTGCCGTTTGTAGCATATTTTTTCGAATAGAAACATCATCATTATTTTATGTTAAAGAATTCACTTTAATTTTAGATGAATTTAATACACCTGAAGTTTGTTTTTCCATTTCGAAATAATGTTATTTCGTACCTTCCTCTACTATAAATTGTAAAAGGGGGGTAATTAATTTTGTCATTTTTTATAAACAATTTAAGATTTTCTTACATTAAGACACTAATAAATCAAAATTAAGGAAAATTCCCTACAGTATATAATGTTTTATGTCGAAAATAATAATAATTTGTGATCTTATAGTCATGAAAAACTAAAGATTTTTTTAATTTGAAAAAAAAAAAAAAAATTAATTGAAATTAATATAAAAATTTTATCAAAAACTGATCACAGATTTAGCTTATTTTAGCTAAAAATACCTTATATATGGAATTAATGTTATTTTTTTCTCCATTTCACGAATTTTAAACATTTCCAATTTAAAATATCATTTCAATATCGATATTAAAATCACATATAAAAATCATTTTGGTTAAAGACTCATTTTAAGTTTATTTTTCTATTTCAACTCATTTAATGTATTTTTACAAAAAAATTCAGTAATTACTGAGTTATAGACACTTTTAAGTTTTTAATTATGGTCTAATAAAAATAGTTGAATTTGTATAAAACTTATCACTGATTAGGGTTATGCTAGCGAAAAATAACTTATTTATGGAATTATAGCCATTTTTCTCAATATTTCGTAAAAAACTAGAATTTTAATTTGTGATCATTTTTACAACAATTCAAATTGCTTTACAAAACTACTTTTCTTACAAATATAACTTTAATCTGTGATCACTTTTAGAAAAGTGTTTTATAATTCCGCAAATAACATGTTTTTGCCCAAAACATTCCAAATTTGGAATCACTTTTAGAAAAATTCAAAAATAGAACTTTAATTAGAAATCACTTCTGAAATTCAAAAATTACGGAAATAAAAGAAAATTTTAAATAAAATTCTCTAACTTCCTAAATCCTAGTTTATTTTACAAAATATGCTTAATTTGTGATTGTGATTTGTGAATATTAAGGTTTTTATCAAAATAAGTTTAATCTGTGATCGCTTTTATAATATTTTTAAATTTAAAATTAAAAACTTCCTTAATACAATGGTTTTTATCAAAGTAAGCTTAATTTGTGATCGTTTTTAGACAAAATTCAAAACGTGTATTGCTCCCTAAAAATTAGTGCTTTATTAAATTAAGGTTATTTTGTGATCGCTTTTAGAAAAATTTAAGAAATTTAAAGAGGAAGGAATTTCTGATCACTTTTTGTTAAAATCAAAAAAGAACTTAAAAGTTTAATATCTGAAATCACTTCTAGTTAATATGCTAAAATGTAGATAAATCTGTAAATACTTTGTTTTTTGCTAAAATAAGTTTAATTAATTAATTAAAAAAAAAAAAACATCTACAAATAAGTAGATAAAGCTTTTTGACCAAAATAGTGATTTTTTTATAAAATACAAAATCTATAGTTCAAATTATCTAAAACTGGGAAAATAATATGCTTTCGCCAAAATAACCTCAATATGTGATCATTTTTAGAAAAATTTTAAAATAAATCAAATATTAAATAAAAAAAAGATATATAACAAACCCAATATTGCGTTTTTCGCTAAAATAAGTATAATCTGTGATCACTCTTTGAAATTTTAAGAAATTACTACAAAAACGAAATTTTTTCCTTAAAATGTTTATAACTCTGTAAGTACTATATTTTTGTCCAACAAGACTTTAATCAAATAAGAATAAAAATATTTAAAAAAATCACCTTAATTCGTGAACTCTTTAACAAAAATTCTAAAATTAAAGCAAAAAATTATTATAATGTTAAAAACTCCTATAAAAGACCAAAATGTGCTTAAATTGTGATAAATTTTATAAAAATTTAAAAATGAACAAAATAAGAAATTTAAAGAAATTTAAAGAATTTAATTTATAACACATTAAATACTAATATTTTGCTAAAACAAGCATAATTTGTGATCATTTTTTTACAAAACTAAAATATCATTAAAAATTTAATTTGAAGTTAAAAGCGTTTATTACGCAGAAAATATTGCTGTTTAGGCCAAAATAAGCTTAATTTGTGATCAGTTTTACTAAAATTCTAAAATTGATAATAAAGACAAAATTTCAAGTAAAAGAATCAATAACTCTAATTTATGGAAAATATAACGATGAGAAGGGTATTTAACATTCGTCTTAAGTTTTTATAATATTTAAAGTTATTTAAGTTAAAATGAGTGTATTTTGGTATTTATAATTTGTTTATGATTAACTAGGATACCAGGCGTTTGACTTGAATTTAATTTCTTTCCTTAATTTTTTTTACCTTATTTCATCCCTTATTGTTATTTTTTCCCATTTATGGGTTGTTGTGTTCTCCTCCTTTTTGGAAAAAGAAACATATTTAGCCGAAATTATAACAACAAAAACATCTTGGGTTTTTTTTTATTTAAATAACGTTTTTCTATCATTCTTGTAAGTGAAATTATTTGAGAGTTTTGTGGAAAATATTAAGTCTAAACTTAATGAGGTAAATTTGTGATCATTTAAGACTATTTCAAACATTTGCGACTTTTTCTACAAAATTTTAGAAATCTTTTTTTTTAAATAAATTTTTTATATTCTCTTTTAAAAGAAAATTTTGTTAAAACTCTATTTTTAAAGAAAGTTTTCCCAAAATTCTCTTTTGAGAAAAAATTTCTCGAGAATGTCTTTTTAGAAAAATTTCTCAAAATTCTCTCTTAAGAGGAAATTTTCTTAAAATTCTTTTATTAGAGTTAAATTTCTCGAGATTGTCTTTTTAGATAAAAATTTCTTTAAAAAAATTCATACATTTTTCTCAAAATATTGAAAATGTTTTAATATTTTTACACCAAAATAATTTGTGATAATTTTTCTCTTTTGTAATTTAAAACTCATGATTTTGCGATTTTACGAAAAACAATATATTTTCAGTATTATTTTTCGTAAAATCAAGATTTATTGGATCATTTAACAAAAGAACAAAAATATCTTCTTTAATTTTTGGTTATTGAAAATTTAAGCTAAAATTTGTTTTCGTTTTAAATTTTCATCACACATTCTTTACTCTCTTAACAATTAATTTAAGTTTAATTTCAGTTATAAATTTAATGCTTAAAATTATTAACTATAAAAATATTTATATGCTTTTCTCTATAAAAAAAAGAAGGAATAAGGAAAATATGACAATTTTACTATTTCGTAAAAAAACTGCTGTAAAAAAAGAAATGTTCACACATTAAAGTTTATTTTTAATTTTTTATTTTAATGCTCAAAATAATAAAAAAAGACATAAATGAAAATGTTAAAATTATTTAATAAATCACATCTACTTGAATGAGCACCTGAGATATAAATGATTTATAGAAATTATGCAAAAAATAATAAAAATATGATGAGTACACAGAAATGGGGAATAATTGTGATTTAAAGAAAAAATAAAAAGAAATATTTAAATAAAGGACTAAATAAATATTAAGATAAAATTTGCTCAAAATTCTATTTTAAGGAGATTTTTCTAAATTTTCGAAAAAGGAATTTTAATATTTTTTAAGAGAATTTTTTGTCAAAATTCTCTTTAAAGAGAAAATTTTTGGTTCAAAATTCTCTTTAAGAGAAAATTTTTTCAAAATTCACTTTTAAGAGAAAAATTTTGTCAAAATTCTCTTTTAAAAGAAAAATTTTGTCAAAATTCTCTTTTAAGAGAAAACTTTTGTCAAAATTCTCTCTTAAGAGAAAATTTTTTGTCAAAAGTCTCTTTTAAGAGAAAATTTTTTGTCAAAAGTCTCTTTTAAGAGAAAATTTTTTGTCAAAATTCTCTTTTAAGAGAAATTTTTTTCAAAATTTTCTTATAAGAGAAATTTTGTTCAAATTCTCTTTTAAGAGAAGTTTTGTCAAAATTCTCTTTTAAGAAAACTTTGTTAAAATTTTCATTAAAGAAAAATTTTGTCCAAGTTCTCTTTAAAGAGAAAATTTTGTCAATATACGCTTTAAAGAGAAACTTTTTGTCAAAATTCTCTTTTAAGTGAAATTTTTTGTCAAAATTCTCTTTTAAGAGAAAATTTTGTCACAATTGCTTTAATATTTTTCTATTCTAATAAATTTAAATTCTTTCTAGGAGAGAAAACAAGAGAAATTCTCTTAAACTAAAATCGATTAAGATTTTCCTACATAAGAAAATTTTAAATCCTTTAATTTAATCCTTTTTCTCGTTTTTAATTATTTTTTTTTTGTATTTACATTATTTTCCCTTTTTAAACTTAATTTAATTTTGCTCCATTTGTTTTTTTGTTTGTTTTTTGTTAAATACTTCATAAACTTTCCTTATTTTATCCACTATTTAACCAGAAAAAGAAAATATTTGCATAAATAACAAAAATGTATCTTAAGTAAACTGTTTCTTTCCTCCCGTATTCTCTTCCTTTTGCTGATACAAACTATTTAATAATCTTTATTGTATAAAAATTATAATCTTATTTTTTATACTTAAAGGATTTTTTTTTTGCATTTTTTCTATAGTTATTTGGGTTAAGGAGGTACAAGAGAAAAAGAAAAAAGAGCAATAAACTTTAAGTTTTTTTCTCAAGATAAACAAGAAAAAAATTAGGAAAAATAAAAAGAATTAATCTGATGAGTAATAATTAATTATAAAATGAACAAATAGTTTTTATACCCTCCACCATCACAAGTAGTGATGAGGTTGTATTAATTTTGTCTATTCGTGTGTAACGCCAGGAAGGAATCAGCCATAAAGCATTTAGCTATGTCCATCTATCTATAGAAAACATTCTCACGTCTAGAATAATTATCCGAATTCCATGATATTTGGACACATTGTTTGTTATTGTCCTAAGAAGTTTTCTATTTTGTTAAAATAAATATAGACCGATATCTGAAACAACCTCAATTTTTTTGAACTTAACATATATTTATATATATTTCGTAAAAATTTAAAAATGTATAATTTTTTAAATCATCAAAGTCGGATCAATAGAAAAAAAAAACATTTTGCTATGGCACCCATTTAACGTTCCTTCCCGGATAACGGGTTTGAGCCAATAAAAATCTTTTAAATAAACATAGAAGTCTTTTTCCGTAATCGGCGTTTAAGTTGATGCTAATTTTTGCATAATTTTAGTAGTGAAAGGTATTAGAGATTCGGGTACAGCCGAATACAGTATTCTTAATTGATTTTTGTTTTTTCCATTGAAATCAGTTCCGGATATTTTGTAAGTGTTTGAGAAGAGACCCACATAATAAGAGAACAAAACAAGCACTTCAGCAAAGAGACATATGCAAATGCACTTAAGAGAACAATACGTTATTAAATTGAAGATGTTTAAGAAGGACTTTAATCAAAATTCTCAGCATAAAAATTATTTCCTCGAAATTATAATTAATTTAATTAAATATTTTTATGTGTTTTTTTAATTCTAATTAATTTAAAAATATTGATTCTCTTAATATTTTTAACCTAAATTTATTTATAGTTTATTCGAATAATAAATATGTTCTAATTTTTATTATTTGCTTTGTTAATGTAAATAAGATTATCTTCGCTTTATAACATAAAACAACAATAGAAAACATTTTAAATGAATTAAGCACAAGGCAGCCGAAAGCACAAAAAGAAGAAAAAGAGAATTATATCTAATAAAATAGGGGCAAAAAAGAAAAAAACACTAAAGATTTAAGATTAAGTACTTTTTTTCAAAATGCTCTATTTACATAGCAAAATTTCTTTAAATATTTGATATATAGAAAATTTCCTTTAAAGAAACAGATTTCTCAAAAATGTTTTTAAGTTCTCGTTTTACAAAATTTTTCTCACAATTTTCTTTTAAGAGAAAATTTATTTCTAATTTTCTCAAAATTCTTTATTTAGAGAAAAAATTTTGTGAAATTCCCTCTTTAAAAGATTTTTTTTCTCAAAAAGAAACATTTTCTCAAAATAGTCTTTTTTGAATAACGTTATTGAAATTATATTTTAAGAGAAAAATGTCTTAAATTCTCTTTTAAGAGAAAATTTTCTAAAATTCACTTTTCAGAAAAAAAATTAAATTTTCTTTTAGAAGATGATTTTTCTTAAAATTCTCTTTGCATGGAATCATTTCGTTAAATTCTTATTAAAAAAATTTTCTTAAAAAGTTAATGACAAGAGATATTTTTTCAGAATTCTCTTCAAACAGAAGAGAATTAAAATATTTTCTCTTTCTTTCTCAAAATTCACTTTACAAATAAATTTTATTAAAATTCTTTTTTATGTTTTTAATAGAAATTTTTTTTAAGATTCTTCCTTAAGAGAAAATGTTCTTTTTAGGGAAGTTTCTTCTATTTTTAAGAGATAATTTAATTTAATTAAGAGATAATTTTTCATATTTTATTATTGAGAGAATTTCATCAAAATAATCCTTCGAAATAAATTTTTCTCAAAATATTGTGGGAATTCTTTTGAAAGAAATAGTTTTTAAGTTTTTGAATTCTCTATTAAGAGAAAGTTTTCTGAAAAATATCTTTTAAGAGATACACCATCACTGGAAAAAAATATAGGTCGTATAGGATCAGGAAGGGAAGTATCCCCATACAAAAGCAACTTTAAATAATTAATAATCTATTTGAATCGTATGATAAAACAACACTAATATTTGCGTTAGAGCAAAAACGCCATAAAAAATATTTTTTGGCAAAAAAATCCGATAGGAGGAGGGGTATCGCCCATATAAGGCAATTTTTTGTTTGAATTGAATTTTTGCAATGCCCTAAAAAATGGAACCTATTTAACGAATTTTTTGAATTTACGAATTGGGCTGATATATCATTCGTTAAAGCGGGAAATCACTGTATTATGTTATATGTAACTCACTACTGTTTAAAAATTAATCAAAATCGGTTCAGTAGAAAAAATATATCAAATTTTAAAACTCATTATATTTAAGAGAAACATAATGCATTTATTTCACACCCATTGCGGTAGAGGGTATTTAAGATTCGGCATAACCGATTAGAGCACTCTTAATTGTTGTCAACATTTTTGAATTCACCTTCAGTTTGTGAAATGTGAAAGAGAGCTTTTTTACAAATTCTAGCAGATACTTTTCCTTTTTATTAACAAATTTTGTTCTCTTTTTCTCTCTTTTTCAGGTAAATTTTTATTAAAATGAATTGTGAATTTAAATTATTTATGGACCAAAATAACAAAAAGGTAAAAAATCAAAGATCTTTTTTATAAATAGATAAAATTATAGGAATTAGGAAAATTATTATAAAATTCCTCTGTTGTCCAAAATTTTATTTAAGAATTTATTTGATTCTTTTATTAATTAATTTAATTTTCTTTTTATTATTAAATAATTAAGATTTTAGTTTTTGTGACAAAAAAGAAAAAAACTCAAGATTTTTAAAAATTTTCTCACATTTTTATTTGATTTTTATAATTCACATATTCTGGAATCCTTTAATCTGGACTCCTCATAAATAATTCAAATTTCAAATAATTTTCCTCCTTTTTTGCCCACAAAAATTCCATTCCACAACATTATTAGAAGTTTAAAATCAAAATCACAAAATAAGTGACATAAATGACATTTTCAACCACAAATAGATTTTTTTTCCTTAAATGAGTCTTAAAATGCCTTGTTGCCATCACAATAATCATGATCAGCGTATAAAAATAACAACAAACATGTCATTGAATTTGCAACTTAAGCAGCAACGGCAGCGGCAGCGGAAAAGAGCAAAATACTAAAAGGCAATTTTATCACAAAGAGAAAGAAATAATGGAATAACAACAGAAACAAGTAGGAATGCTATATTCAGCTAATCCGAATCTTCTATACCCTCCACCACAAAGGCGTGTGCAAAAAGTACGTACGTTCATACACACTCACAAAATGGGTTATAAAATTTATTCTATTTTTGGGCTTTAAACTTTTTTTCTACTGTATCGAATGGTAATGAAGTTCATATGACTTTATATTATGACAAAATGATATACTGAACCGATTTTGATGTATTTAAATAGGAAACCTCTCAGAATTATATCAAATGCTCAGGACCAATGACAAAATCGACTCAGATGTATATAAATCTGATTATTATGGGGTCTGAGACGACTCCTTCTTAGCGTTACACACGAAATGACATAGTTAATTTATCCTCTACACCATTTGAGATGGTGGAGGGTATCAAAATAGTAAAAATAACTATTAAATGGCTAAAACAACGCAAAAATGTTAAAACAAATAACCACAAATCGACCATAAAACTGGTTTCAAATAAGAAAAGTGCAACAAAATATAGTAATCAGTAACTTACAGCAGCCGAGCGAACAACAGACAGACGGACAAACAAATCTTTAGCTGCCAAAATACCAGCCCGCAGCAGGCAGCAGCTTAAGTTACTAAAAAAGCAAGTGTTTGTGTATGTAAACGGAGCAAAAAAAAGCAACAATTTAATGTAAGAAATAATAAATAAATGAATAAATTGCAATATTACTGGAAAACTAAAAGAGAGAAAGGGAGAGAGAGGAAAACAGAAACCGACAACGAGGAAAAAAAAGAAGAAAAACGTGAAAATATATGTATTTTTTTCCTGCCGTTTAAAAGGAAAAGGAATTGTATTTAAAAGTCATGATTTAGTGGTTAAACACTCTAAAAACGGTAAATTAGTGAACAAGGAAATTTTATTTTTAGAGAAAAAATTTTAAACGTTAAATCTAGAAAAATTTCTTTAAGAGAGATAATTAAATGCTCTCTTTTTTAATGGAAAATTTCATACAATTTTCCGAAGGAAAAGTGTTTCAAAATTCTCGTTAAATATTTTTTCTTTTAAGATAAAATTTTATCAAAATTTAAGAGATTTTTTTCGCGAAAAAATTATTCTTAAGAGAAAAGTTAAACATTATCTTTTAAAGGGAAAATTGTATCCAAATTTCTTTTAAGAGAAATTCTTATTAAAGAATTTTTTTGAATTATCTTTTAAGACAAAATTGTCTCAAAACGCAATAACTTTTTTTAACTCTGAATGTTTTCATTTAAGAGAATTTTTTCATACTTTTTGTATAAAAAATAGTGGAAAATTTATACAAAACTGGCATTGCAGAAAATGTTTAATAAAACTGTTTTTAAGGAAAATTTTCATCTCAGATTTTTCTTTCTTTAATTCACTTTTAAGAGTTTTTTTCACAATTCTTTTTTAAGAAAAATTTTTAATAAAAATTTTCTTCTTGGGAAATTCATTTTAAGAGAAAATTATGCTCTTTTAAGAGGGAAATTTGTGTAGAACAAAATTCTCAAAAACAATTTTAAGTGAATATTTTCTAATTTGTTTAGGGGAAATTTGTTTCAAATTTTGATTTTAGATTTTGAAAAATTCTCTTTTAAGAGATTTGTTTCCTTAAAATTCTTCTGTTTTCGAAATAATCTAAATTAAAAAAAAAAAATCATTTAGGAAAATCTCTCTCTATCGCAAATAGTTTTTTAAGAAAATTTTCCTCAAAATTTAGTTTAAAGATAAAAAATTCTCAAAATTCTATTTTTTTCGAGACTCTTTTTTAAAAGAAAATTTAAATAACATTTCAAAGGATTTTTTTTAATTCTCTTTTAAGAAATTTCAATTTTTCTTTACAAAAAATAATTTCGCAAATTTTTGTTTAAACGAAATTTTTTCCAAATTATCTTTTTAGAGAAAAAAATTTTGATTCCTTCTTTTTACAGAAACTTTTTTCCGAATTTTGTTTTAAGAGAAGATTTTAAAAAATTTCTTTAAGAGAATTTTCTAAAAAGAAAATTTAGAACAAATTTTTAAAAGGATTTTTTGAAAGGGAAATTTTTCTTCCATTTTTTATTAATTTTTCACATTTAAAAGATTTTTTCCAAATTAAATTTTTAGAATTTTATTTTTTGGAAATTCTCATTTAGGAAAATAAATTTTAATTTTTTTTAGAGGGAAATCTCTTTTTTAATTTTTTCTTCAATAAATTTTTTTGACAAATTCTCTTTTTTTTAGGAAAAAATTTCTCATTATTTCTCTCTTTAAAAGTCATTACAAAAATTCTCAAAATTCTTTTTGAGAGAAAATCCTCTTTTAAGGTAAATTTTTTATTGAAATTCTCTTAAAAAACAATTTTGTCAGAATTCTGTTTTAGTACAAAATCTTTTCAAAATTCAGTTTTAGAGAAATTTTCTAAAAATTCTTTTTTTAGGTACATTTTTAGCACCATTTTTGTTTTGCAAAAGCTTTGCTCTCTTTTATCAGAAAAACTAGCCAAATTTCTCTTTTAGACAAAATTTTCCTAAAATTCTCTTCTACAAGAAATTTTTCGAAAAATTCTTTTCCATGGAAATTTTTTATAAATTTATCTTTTATGTTTTTTCAGGGAAAATTTTAACTGATTTAAAATGAGCTTTTTAGAGAACATTAAATAGAAATTCTCACTAAGCGGACAATTTTCCAAAATCCTTTATTTTGATTTGTATTCTCTTATCGATCACATTTTTGTTCTCCTAACACCAACATTTTTAATAAATTTATCTCTGAGTTCTTTATTATTTTTGTTGTTGTTTTTCTTTATTGCCATTTTAGTAACTTTCAACTCAACACAAGAAAAATAGGAGATACGAGCATATATGAGCTCATAGACTACAATTACAGAGAAAAAAATCCACTTGCACTTTCGTTAAATAAAAATCAACAACAAACAAACTTGCAGATATATTTAGAAAAAAAATGAGAGAAAAAATAACTAAATAAAAACAATAACAAACTTGTTTGTTTATTTAGCATGTTTTATTGAAGGGGGAAGTATAGCCAAAGAGGCAATATGGAGCAGGAGATAAAAAACATATTTATGGAATGAAATATAACATTTTCCTTCATTATTAGTAAATTGAGTATGTATGCATGTTGGCATACTTCCCTTCTTTACTTATACTCACACTTAGGTTACTGATCCCGGTTGCATTAACTTTGATAAAATACAAGAAAAAAATGTAATAAATTTATTGTATTTTTTTTTGTTATTTTTATTTTTAAATAAACCGGTCAAGTTATTTACTTTGAGAAAATAAACTTCAATAAAATCGTACATTAAATCAATCACTTTAAATCCACAAACTAAAGTTATATCGTAGAAACAACTTTAATGCAAACAATATCGTTTGAAAATAAATAAATTTTCATTAAAATTCAAAATGAATTTCTGAAATTTATTTCCTTTAAAATGGGGAAGAATTTTTATAAATCCTTTCAAAAAGGACTCAATTTGGACTTAAAAGTACCATATTTAGTGAATCAATAATCAATTTATTCAAAAATATTCAGTTCTTCCAAATAAAGTTATTTCGACATTTTTTTAATAATTTCAAAAATTCTACTTTTTTCTTCAATTATTAAAGTTCATTATTTATGCATTAAAGTCTTATTAACGAAAAAACAACAGGTATCTCAAATTAACGCCTTATAAAGTGTATTTTTCAAAAATTGAAATCATGGTCATTGATTTGGCTTAAAACTAATAAAATGTAGTTGAAATAAAAAAATTAAGGTGTGAGATGGAAAAATTCTTAACATACATGTATGTTAATAAAAAACGAAACCACCGAAATTACAATTCTTGATCACTTTGTGCGAACAGTTAGTACATCTCCGTTTAAAATCTATCACACTTTTTGACGCCTTTTTTGTGGTCTACGATTCTTTATTAACAAAAAATTAATATCTCTCCATTGGCCTTAGCTCCAGACGGATTGGAGCGATTGCAGGTATAAATGCCACCATATTGTTTATCTACCAGTCAAAGTTTTATTTACCAGAGTACAGAGGCGAAAAAAGTTCACAAAAAAGCAGCCTTTTCTGTAAACATTCTTTGATGTAAATTTCTTGTATTTATAGAGCCGGTTGTAAGTAGTGATTGGCTCCTTCGCCTCAACTGCATATTGCTGGCCATACCAAGAACTTTTTGGGATATTTTGACAGCTTTTGGTCCTTAACTTTTCCTGAAAATTCTCTTGAGCATCAGCAAAACATACTTGAATTTCCGTACTATTTTTGGCATCTAAACTTTAAGCAGCGTTCCTGTCAGGAACTGTTTAAGCCTTTGATGTTTTTAAACCTGCATTTCCTTTAACTTTTTGTAACAAACAGTGAGAGAACTAAAGGATTTGTTGGGAGCTCATTTAAAAATGCTGGACCAATGAATGTTTTCATTTAAGGTACTTTTTTTATTATTTTTTAGAGAATCTTTTTCATAAAATCGTCCTGTAATAGAAATTTTGTATAAAATTATAATTGCAGAGATATTTTTAATAAAACAGTTTTTAAGGAAAATATACTTTTAAGAATTTTATTTTAATTTTAAATTTTAAGAGATTTTTCATGTCTTTTTTAAGAGAAACATTTCTTTAATTACTCTGTAGAAAAAATTCTCAAAATATTATTTATGACAAAATTTTCTAATTTTTTTCAGTGTAGCATTTTTTATTTAAGATTTTTTTATTTAAGATTTTTTGAAATTCTCTTTTAAGAGAATTTTTTTGAAACATTATGTAGACCAATTCGACTACCTGAATTAGGTTTTCTATTAAGGGACTAGTTCTACCGATATCGTTTAATAACATTGAAAAAAATTTAACGGCAGACCTCTGAATGCTTGATAAACATTTCGTAAGACGAACCTGAGTTTTGTTGAAGATATTTAATAATTTTAATATGGACTTTATTCTGGTCACTAATTTTAATCGTATCAAACATTCTTGATTTAATAGTTTTAATAAAAAATGTGTGCTGAGAATTTTTCAATCTCAGTCCCGATATGAAAATATTAATATCACACTTTATGTCATCTATGCATTAAAAACACTTTAATTTTGAAATTAAACTGAAATTTAAAACCGCAATTTACTAATTTAATATCAAATGCAGAAAAAAGAGCAAAAATTCATTTTTATTAAAAGCAAAAAAAGACTTTAAAAAAAGTCATAGAAATCTCCTGACCATGAATGCAAATACGAGTATTTAATTTTAATTTTATTGCTTTTGTTGTTGTTGTTGTTGTAGTTTTAATTAATGTTAAAAGAGTAAATAAATACAAATACAAGATTGTAACAATAAAAAAACAACAACAAGAATAAAAAACAACAACAAAAGAAACAAACAATAAATAAAATAAAAATTAAATAAAATAATAATAAAAATTAAAGTGAATACAATTAAACTAATTGTTTGTTATTTTGTATAAACATTACATTTGTATTGGTGTGAGTTTACGCACACATAGAAAATTTATATATGAGTAATTCCAATAAAATTTCTGGGTATTAAAAATTTAAACATTTTCTATGAATTAAGCATTTTTGGAAAAGTCTTTATAAACCGAAAATTTAACGATTTTTTTATAAATCGAGAATTTATCGAAAATTCTCTTTAAATTGATTTTTTTGAAATTTCAATTCATCGAAACACTTTTTAAATAAAGAATTTATAAAAATTTCCTATAATGGAATATTTTTTTTTAAATCCAGCATTTAATTTCTTAGAAATAGAAAATTTTCTATTAATTGAGGATTTATCGAAATTATTTTGTAAATCGATTTATAGAAATTTTTCTATAAATAGAGAACACAATTTTTGTATAAATCGAGAATTTATCGAAAATTTTTATTTTTCTCCTTAACGAAAATATATCGCAAATTTTCTCTTTAACGAAAACTTATCATAAATTTTCTCTTTAGCGAAAATTTTTTCTAAGTTTTCTCTTTAACGAATTTTTTTTGTAAATTTTTTCTTTAACCAAAATTTTTTGTAAATTTTCTCTTTAAAGAAAATTTATCGTAAATTTCTCTCTAAAGCAAATTTATCGTGAATTTTCTCTTATATGAAAATTTTTCAAAAATTTTCTCTAATTCGAAAAATTTTCTCTTATACGAAAATTTTTCAAAAATTTTCTCTTATACAAAATTTTTTCAAAAATTTTCTCTTAAACGAAAATTCTTCACAAATTTTCTCTTAAACGAAAGTTCTTCACAAATTTTCTCTTAAACGAAAATAGTTCACAAATTTTCTCTTGAACGAAAATTTTTTATAAATTTTCTCTGGAACAAAATTTTTTAATAAATTTTCTCTTAAACGAAAATTTTTCACAAATTTTTTTTCTTTTTCATAAATGTTCTCTTATACGAAAATTTTTCATAAATTTCGTCTTAAATGAAAATTAATCGAAATATTTTCCCAAACGAAAATAAATCATACATTTTCTCATACATAAAAGTTTATTTTTTAAGGGAAAATTTATAAAAAAATTTAAACAAAATTTTTTTTATGAATTTTCGCTTAAAAGAAAATTTTCTTCCAAAAGTAAATTTATTGCAAATTTTCTCTTGAAAGGAAATTTTCACAAGTTTTTTTCCTAAGTGTTCTCTTTAACGAAAAATTTTCAATAATTTTCTCTTAGAAGAAAATGTGTGGCAAATTTTCTCTTGGACAAAAATCTGTCATTATTTTCCTATCATAAAAATTTCGTATAAATATTGAATATTTTAGGATTGACTCATGTGTATAAAGTAACTTCACTATAAAGTTTAAAGAATGAGAATGAGTAAATAAATAATTTTATAAATTGTCCAAGTCTGACATTCTCTTTGTTATTTCTACGCTTCAAAGCCAAAGATTACGAAAGCAAATTTCTTAAGCGTTTGTTTTAATTCTAAATTAAAAAGTAAATGATGCTGTGATTTCTTATCAACTTTTTCTTAGCAACATGTTGATTGAAATTCTTAAATTATGGAAAACAAATTATTAAGTTTAAATGTTGCAGAAAATGACAATAAAATGAGAAGAAGGAAAACTACTTTTTTTATTGAATAATGTTCACAAAATGAACTAAATTTTTAAATAAAATTTATTTAAATCAATTTTTTATTTGTAATGTTTTACTAGATTTTGCTGTCATCATCAATTTCAGTTCATTTTAAAAGCAAATTCATGTTTTTTTCTCAATTTTCATAATTTATTCAAGTCTTTTTTTATTTATCTCTACTTAAATTCTGTCTCACTTAACCTCTGTTTTGCTTTTGATTTTCAGTCATTATACCCTACATTATTATGTATTTTGTAGTGACGTTTGTAAGATACAGGAAAATGGGGTAACACCCACCTTTAATTGTACCGTTCGACTCCGATTCAGAATGTGCACTCTGTAGGTCGCCAGTATTAAAATATCTTAATGAAATTTGGTACTTTTTTGGTTAAAAACAAAACTTTTTCTGTTTAATATTTCAGGTAGCTCCCTTACAAATGTTCTCCCGAAATGAGATTTTAGAATCATAAAAGTTTTAAATATAAATCGATTTCAACGAAATTAAACACATTTATGTCTAACGATATTTTAAATCGATGTGTCAAATTATGCGAGGGTAGTTCCATTATTTCTCAAAGATCCCATACAAGTCCCCTTCCAAATATCATAAATCTCATACAGAAAAATACAATCTTAAATTGATGTTTGAAGTTATAAGAGGGTCGGTTCATCATTTCTTCTACCTCCGATATTAACAATAAAAAAAATCATTTTCAAACGCAAATTAGTGTCGTATCATAACTCAGAAAAGCAAATTATAAGAGGGTCGTTCATAATTTTTTCTTAGCTGTCATTTACAATCAAAAATGTAGTGTAGGGTCCCGCTTGACTGACTATAACACCTCCAACTGTTTTTTCTCTAACACAATTTCTCATAAATTATTTAAAGCCTTTTTCGGTTTTTTAACCCATTTTAACTATTTTAAATCAAAAACTTTAAAAAAAAGCTGCTATTAGAATCCAAAATAAGAGTTCAAATAAAACCACTAATTATTCTCTCTGCAAAATAACATTAATATTGTTTGTTGAGCATCATAAAAAGAGGTGAAAATGCAAAAAAGAGGGCGACTTTATTTAAAGTTTTAAATATAAGAATAATTAACAGATTGTTTGATGGTCTGTGATTTGAATTCCAAATGTAAACCCATAACAAGGACAATCAATGTCTTTGGGCTTAATAATGAACTTTTCACATTATTAAGCTGAAATGTAAAACACTGACAGAATAGCGGAAAAAGGGAAAAAATCAAATTTCTTTTCTAGGAAAAAGTGAAACGGAATTTTCAATGGAAAATGCATAACATTTTACAATACAACAAAATTGGAGATTTTAAGGTTTCAAAATTAAGTTATTTTCAAAAAAAAGGGAAAATATTTAAAAGTGAAATTGTATTCTAACAAAAACATTTAATGAAAAGTGAATTTGAATATTTCTAAAGAGAATTTAAAATGTACAAATTTACAGACCCTCATACTTCTCGTTTGCTCTGGATGTAGAGCTATAAATATAATTAGGCAGGTATAACGAAGCAGTCAAACCACCAGAAGTACCAGCTTCATAATATCTCTCAAGAACGATGAAGCGGTGTAACCACCTTACAATCACCAGATGCTCTTACTTTACAATATTCCACTCTCTTAAATCAGTTCCTTAAAAAAGAAATACAACGAAGCGGTCTAACCATCAGATGAATCTGCTTCTTAAGGGCTCTGTGTGTAGGGCTAGTGAGTATTGCTAGGCGGGAATTATGAAGTGATCTAACCGAGCGTCTAAGCGAAAGCTATGCGCAGACTCTCCAACTCAACAACTCTTTTTATACAATTTCTGCTAAAATTATCTTTATCCTTCTTTAGCTATTAATATGTGATATAAAAACGAGGGACGGCCTTTATCTATTGCACTATTAAATAGAAATTTTAAGAAAATTTTCCAAAGAGTGAGATAAAAAAATTCGTAACACTCTTTTTTAATAAAAAGTTTTAATTTTTTAATAAAAAGTTGATTTTTTTATACCCTACACCACCATAGATGGTCCGTCCGTCTAGCTGGCTGGCTGTCCAAAAAGGCCCCATACAAATGTCCCCTTGCAATGGGATTTTTAGTTTTTAAAATTCCTATATATAAAACGATTTTATTCCAAATTTTGGAAAACGATGTGTCAATTTTTACGACGAACGATCCATTATTTTTCATAGGTCCTATACCCCTCGAAAAATCACTTTGAAACTCCTAAATCGCTCATATATGTGAAAAATGTAAAAATATTTATTCAAATTAAGTTAATTTTAAGCCTAAACCACTGTACAAAATTATAGGAGGGTCGGTTTATAATTTTTTCTAACTCCCATATAATTTCCCAGAAAAAAATAAATTTCACATAAATTTTGGTATCATAATAGTTTATAGCACTCATTAGCATAAATAAGAAAGGCTAATTATACGTGGGCTGTTTATAAATTTTTCGCAACAATCATTTACAACCAACAATGTGATGTAGGATAGACGGGCTTGATCAAGTTGATGTAATTAAAGTGAGTTCTCAGAAAGAAGTGCGTACTATAATTTATAAATATTTTGAACAAACCCCAATTTGGTCCTACGAAAAGATGACCAGACAGTCAAGTTCCAAATGTTATTAAACAGTTGCTGGCAGAACATGTCTGTTGATAGAAAATTTATTTCGGGTAGAAAGATTAAAGTTGACATGATGTTTCTGAAGCCAAACAAATGGAAAGTATTTTCAAAAGAGTTTCCAACTCATCCGGTAGGAAAGCAGCCCAGTTAACTCAGTGCTCGGATTATTGAGTATGAAAAGCAGAAAATGCTGGTTCAAAATATAAAAGACTCAAAAAGTTTCAGACAGAAATTTAAAATTGCTTAAAATTTAAAGACCATAAACAGAGCACTGAAATTTAAGTCAAATTTTCTTAAAAAAATGTTCTTTCTGGATAAAGAATGATGAAACTTATATTCTGGTAGATTTTTTATGCCCCAAATTATCGAGGGTGTGTTTAAAGAAAGTGTAGGACCCAAAAACAGTCATAATTCCCCAAAAAGTTATTGGTATGACAAGCAATATGCAGTTGCGCCAAAAGAAGCCAATCATTTGCTACACTGGGTTCTATAAATAAGGACATTTACATCAGGAAGGTTTTCAAAAAAGGATGCTTTTATTCATAAGACTTCATAATGTATTCATATAACTTTGACCTGACTTGGCATCATATCACTATGGTTAACAAGGAATTGTATTGTAGTAAAACAATAATGTAGTATTTGTACCAAAGGAGGCATATCCTCCAAGCTAAGGCCACGGCTAAGGCCAGTGGAGATATATTTGTCCCTTGTTAAAAGAGAATTATAGAGTACAAAAAGATATCCAAAAGATTTTAAACGGAGTTCGACTATCAGTTCAAGCAAAGTGACTGAAATCACGTTAATGGAAGAGTTTTCGAAAAAAGTTCAAAATCTCATCGCAGGTGAATAAAACTATATTTTTTGTTTGTTTTTAAATTGAAATAATAATTTCAATCAAATAAAAAATAAAATTGAAAATTTAGTGGTTTCGTTTTTATCTATATAAATGTATGTTAAGAATTTTTCGATCTCACTTCTTAGAAATTTATAGAAAATTTTCTAAAAATAAAAATTGAAGAAATTTTTTATTAAACAGAAATTTTAAGACAAATCTCTATAAAGTTGAAATTGTTAGAATAAAAGGACATTTTTTATAAAAAGACGAAAATTACAAAACTTTTGTATAAAAAGGAATTAATTTTTTTTATAAAATATAAAAAAAATTAAAGAAATATTTCTATGAAATAAAAATATAATAATAGTTTTTCAATTATTAACCCATTGTGCGCCAGTACATAGCAATTTCTTTACTTGGCGACCACTAATTTATTTCTTTTTTAAATGATTCTAATTTTACTTATTTTCCTATTTTTTCCTTTTAACTCTAAAATTGTTGCGAGTAGAATGTATATTTTTTTCAAAATATTTGTTCATCTATCTGCGGTTTTGTAGGTTGTGGCATGAGAAATACACAATATTGTTCCGGTAATAGTGAAATAGGGTTTCCGCTACAAAAACTATATAATAAAACCATAATTTTCCATTTTCCCAAAAAAAAAAGGATTTAATTATTGAAACATAAATAATTTGAAATTTGAAAAAAAAAAATTGAAACATTTCGTTGATGTTGGTAACTCTATTTCCGCCAATATCAATATCATTTTCCGTTGAAATTGTTTGTTATAGCGGAAGTTTATTTTTCATATTCAAGTAGAATTGTAATAGTTACCAAAAATATGTGCATGTAAATGTGGTGGTAAAAAATGCACTCTCTTAGAAATGTACACCATTACACTTACACACACATACAAACATACATACATGTTATATTAGATTTTGTACATTAGTTGTTCTGACAGGATCTGTTGTATTTGTGTGGTGTATGTGTTTTTGTGGTAAATCATTCATTCAGTTAGTCCAGAGTTTTTGATACCCTACAGGAACGAAATATTATGGGTTTATACTGATGTTGGCAACACCCAAAAAGTAATCTGAGCCCTACGTCCATCAACCAGTCATCACATCTTATACGAGTTTCATTCTCTAATTTAAACTTGATCAAATGATATATAGAAGGGAGTTTCAAAATCGACTACGACCTTTTATCTCCGATTCTATTATATTAATCTCATTTTTGTTTTCATTTATTCTTTCTTTCATTCATCTACCATCCACTTAAAATTAATGTTGCAATGTTGCAACAACAACAACAACAACAACAACAACAACAATTCAGCCTACAAAACACAGTGTTCTATATATCAGTTGTTTGTTGTTGTTATTTTGAAAAACTAAAAGAATTTTTCACTCGTTATTGGGAATTCTTTTTTGTGGGCATATTTTTCAGAATTTTAGTTTTAGTTTTTTTTCTTCACTGGAATGTATTTTTCCGAAAAAAATGAAGGAAACAGAAATATGAAAACCAGAAAAAATGTTGCATTATCTTGCAACAACTAGTTGGTGGTTTTCTATTACATGGTCTCTTGCTCTCTCTCTCTCTCTTTTGGTTACAAGTTCATATTTATTTTCTCTCTTTTTTTAGGAAAATTTTAATTATAAATAATTTTCTGTTAGGAAATTAATGAACATTTTGTAAACAATTAATTTTAAAGAAAATTTTCAATCAAATAGAGTTTACGAAAATTTAATATTTTCTAAAAATGGATTAAAAATGTTTCTTTACAACACAAATTTAATAAAAAAATTCCCTAAATCTCTATGACCCAACTCCTTAAATCTCGCATTTAACAAATTTCCAATGAAATTTATTCCAAAAAATCTAATTAAAGACTCTCAAAGAAACTCCAAAACAATTTCAGTTCCTAAAAGAAAACAAAACACTTGACCTAAAATTTTCAAGTCAATTTTGTAACAAGCAATTTCCTCTTGTAATCCCGATAAAAAATCTCAAAAACTATAAAATATTTGCTGGATGACAGCTGCAGTAACAATTTCACATAGACATTGGAAAATATGGATGCCTTTCGTAATTTTCTGTCAAAGTCCTACACCCCTTTAGCAACTCATAACACTATAAGATTACAAAACTCGGCCATTTTAACCTGATAGCAGGATTTTCAGCATCAATTACACAACAACACCTATTTGCTGTTTTCGACACATGCAATTACACTCTAAAATCATAAAACACACGCACACATATACATAAAATGGTGCCCTTATGTCACCACCTTTATAAGATTTGAGAATTAATTTTGTAAGTTTAAGTCAACTGTTATGTGAAGATGTGAGTTCAATTCAGATTTCTATTTAAACAGATTTAAAAAAGTGGAATTTTAATAAAAATTCTATTTTTTATTAAAAGTTTGTCACATTTGCATTTTATAGAGAATTTTCGAAAATTTTCTATTTTATAGAGAATTTTCGAAAAATTTCTATTTTATAGAGAATTTTCGAAAAATTTCTATTTTATAGAGAATTTTCGAAAATTTCTATTTTATAGAGAATTTTCGAAAATTTTCTATTTTATAGAGAATTTTCCAAAAAATTTCCTATTTTATAGAGAATTTTCGAAAATTTTCTATTTTATAGAGAATTTTCGAAAATTTTCTATTTTATAGAAAATTTTTGAAAATTTTCTATTTTATAGAAAATTTTTGAAAAATTTCTATTTTATAGAGAATTTTCGAAAATTGTCTATTTTATAGAGAATTTTCGAAATTTTTTTATTTTATGGAAAATTTTCGAAAAATTTCTATTTTATAGAGAATTTTCGAAAATTGTCTATTTTATAGAGAATTTTCGAAAAATTTCTATTTTACAGAGAATTTTCGAAAAATTTCTATTTTACAGAGAATTTTCGAAAAACTTCTATTTTATAGAGAATTTTCGAAAAATTTCTATTTTATAAAGAATTTTCGAAAAATTTCTAATTATAGAGAATTTTCGAAAAATTTCTCTTTTATAGGGAATTTTAGAAAAATTTCTATTTTATAGAGAATTTTCGAAAAATGTCTATTTAATAGAGAATTTTCCAAAAATAATTCTATTTTATTCAAAATTTTCCAAAAAATTTTTCTATTTTATAGAAAATTTTCCAAAAAAATTTCTATTTTATAGAAAATTTTCCACAAAAATTTTCTATTTTATAGAAAATTTTCCACAAAAATTTTCTATTTTATAGAAATTTTCCACAAAAATTTTCTATTTTATAGAAAATTTTCCATAAAAATTTTCTATTTTATAGAAAATTTTCCACAAAAATTTTCTATTTTATAGAAAATTTTCCACAAAAATTTTCTATTTTATAGAAAATTTTCCACAAAAATTTTCTATTTTATAGAAAATTTTACACAAAAATTTTCTATTTTATAGAAAATTTTACACAAAAATTTTCTATTTTATAGAAAATTTTACACAAAAATTTTCTATTTTATAGAAAATTTTACACAAAAATTTTCTATTTTATAGAAAATTTTACACAAAAATTTTCTATTTTATAGAAAATTTTCCACAAAAATTTTCTATTTTATAGAAAATTTCTCTTCCGAAAGGATGTTATATATTTTTGGTGTCAACTAGTTTTTTTCACAAAATTTTTATCGTCTAAGGAGCTTGATAAATCGTATGATTCCGCTAATCTCTAAAACTCAAATTTTCCCGCGGTGGGCACTTCAAAATCGCCTGACTTAGCGGGAAAAATCTCCGAATTGGCATCACTCTTGCTATTTTTAGTGGATTAAAGTGAAAAATAATTAACCCAAACAAAAAGGGGAAAAACGCAATTTTGTCACGTCGAGAAAAATTAATTAATTAATTAATTAATTAATTAATTAATTAATTGTTTTCTGCACTTAAAATATTCATTCTTTTTTCAAAATCTCTACGATACAAGTCAATAACTTTTATATATTAATTTGCTTGTTAATGGAAAATCGTATAAATTAAAGATGACGATAAGTTAAAGAACAAGAAGGATAAATGAATTAATTTAATGTTTAAATCACTTCAATAGGAGATTTTTGTTTAATGAAAAACATTTCAAGAGTTAACAAACAACGTTTGATGTAAATCTTTAATTAAATTTTATTGTAACTGTTTTTATACCCTACACCATGGATAGAGGAAATAGTTTAAAGTATACCATGTCCTTCCGTCCGACTGGTTGTCTATGTAAAGATTTTTTGTAAAGCACAAGTTACAGTTTTGAAGATATCTTCATGAAATTTGTCATGTTGTATTGAAATTGCTTATAATTGGTCCATTATTGCATATAGGCCCCATACAAATATCCCTCCGGAATGAGGTTTTTGTCCTATAAAATTCTTAAATATGAAAAGATTTAAACCAAATTATGCGAAAGTAAGTCCTATGACATTCTAAAATGATGGCCAAATTGTGTGAGAATCGGTCCAATGCTTGTCAAAGGTCCCATACAACCCTCTTCCAAATAACACTTTTAAACACATAAATCGGTGTGCGAAATTTTACGAGGGTCAGCCCATAATTTTTTCTAATTCCAATATAACCCTCCAGAAGAACATTCTTAGTATAAGTGTCATTATGGTCTTTTGCACCCTGTAGCATAAATAGAAAATAATTACGAGGGCCGTTATATTTTTTCTTTTTTTTGTAGCAGTGATTTCAACCGATAATGTGGTGTAGGGTCGGTCTTGACCGATTATAACGTTTTTACTTATTTTTTGTTGTTGTTGTTTTTTAACCAAAGTCGTGATATATATAACATGTCATTATTTCAATATAAATCATTTTCCAATTGCAATTTTCCTTAAATTTTCATTATTTAATTTTTCTCTCTTTTTTGCGATTCAGTTATAAATTTATTAATTATTCAGAAAGAATCACGGAATTCTCTTTGTCTTTATTGAAGTATTTTCAGATACTTAAAATCACACGCTAAGATACACACACTTACTTGCTGTTACCTTTGTTTGTATGTGTGTGTGTGTGAATTTATTGCTGTCAAAGTCAATTTATTAAAGTCTTAAACTTATTTGAAACATTAAAAGATTTGCTTTATTGATTTTCACTTAATTAATTAATAATAACAACAAATGTTACACATACACATACATACAAAAGCTTTAATATGCATACAATCTTATATGTGCATACATACACGCGCGTTAACTCACACCAGTAAATTAAAAGGAAAATAAAAAATTTATACCGCACAGTGTGTTCAAATCGACTTTTTTTGAAACATAATTCCATAACTATTGAAACGTTAGATTGATCCTAATGAAATTTAAAATGATTAGAGCTGAGGTACTTTGGATTTAATTAGAAAAAGTTTAGGGGGCCTGTGTGTTCATGGGCGTAGTCGGTGTGTCTCCAAAGTTGGTCACCTTGCAAAAATTCATTTAACTAGAGGAAGCTTGTTTTAGGTTAGATTTTCGGCCAGAATATAAACTCCATACACAAGTATTTGGTATCTATGAAAACGTGAGAACTTGAAGATTCAAAATTTATGAATAAAAATTAAGTGAAATAACATTTAATGACAAAAATTAAAGAAAAATTTAAAATTTCGAATTTTTGCCATTTTCTAAGAATAAAATTGACTTTAATAAAATTGAAAAAAATTAAAGTTCAATATCATGTATATTCCATATATATGAACTTGTCCATGAATCAGATAATTAAAAGATTTCACAATTTTCCTTATAAAAATTTACAAAATCTCAATCCGTGTAAATCATATTAAAAAAATGTGACTTTTTTAAGTTTATTGATCACCCTGTTGTCATTATAAGATCCGTCTGGCAGAAGATTCTTTTTTTGGGTGTTTACCTCATATATGTATCCATATTTTAAGGACAATTTAAACATGATTCCAGCTTTGCGATTTGAAACCTTAAAAGGATTTAAATTTTATTAAAAAAAATTACCAAATTTAGATATAAAATTTGGGCAGATCTTTGTCCGGGTGCAACCGAATTTAGTTTACATGGAAATACATGTGAGTTACTTTTGAGACAATAAAAAAGGGTTTTAAAATCCAACACAAAAAAGGGTTTTATCCTTAACCTTTTTGGAAAGAATAAAAAAACGAAGTTTTTTTTCAAAATTCCAACTTCAGTTTAATATCGCTTTTAAACAGATCCATATATTTTTTTGGCGATTGCGTCGAAATTGTTTTAGGATTTTCTAAGGAATCTGACAAATATTAACAAAAAAAACTTTAGAACCCAAATAAAACCCGACATTTCAAAAAGTCTGAAAATAAGCAGAATATTGAGCTGGCAAAACTTTAAAGGTCATTGACAGTGCTCTGGATTAGTTAGGGGTCTGTTCTTCTCCATATGAAATTGGAAACATCTCAATTTTAACTTATAGAAATTTCATTAATATAACTCTAATGGTTCTAGAGGCACAGAATTATATACCAAAGAAAACGATTTTAACACACTGTGTACCATATGTCTTTCTACTCAAAGAGAATATGTGTGTGGGTGTGTGTGTGTGCGGTAGTGTGTATGAATATCAAATTATAACTCGAAATGAACACTCAAACCAAACACATACATTCATAAATTTTTAGACATTAATTTATTATTCCGTTTTTTTTGCCATTTTTACTTAAATAAAATAACATTCAAATTCTAAATTGTTTTCAGATTAACAGATTGCATGTGTATCTGTATCGGTGTGTGTATGACAATTGCGTGTGAGAGTATTTCTGCGTGTGTGTATGAATATAAATTAAACTTATGTAACAATTTAAATGTCTTACATGTGTATGAGTGTTACGTTTTTTTTTATTGAAATACATTCACATTAACTTTTAATGGAAATAAAATGTATCAAAATGTGTTAAATCGGGATGATGTTAAGCTCTGGCGATGTTATGCTGGATTTTGGTTGAATAGTGGTGATTACAGAGAAAAAAACTAAATTTAAATGAAAAAAAATTAATTTGATGAATAATGACATCTAATAACTGTTTCAAACTCATGATGAATATGTATGATTCCTGGAATTGGCATTAAATCATTCTCTCTTTATATAAAATCCAAAATATATTGAATCTCTTTGTCTGTTTTTTTTTTACATAAACAAATTACAGTATGGATTTTAATTATTCTGGTAAAATATTCTTAATTAGAGAATCTGAATCTGAAAATGAAAGTTGTATAAATTATTGTTTCCTGGCAATAATGACAAGTAAGTGAGATTATGTAATTTTCTCTTAATATGTTTATAAGATGAAATGGTGAAATAAATTACTAAATAAGAAAAAAATAAAAAAATACCCTCCACCACTTTCATTATGAGTTGAAGATTGCAACAACAAAAATTATTATTCGTTAAACAGCTTAAACGCCCATAACGGCAAAAGGCCTGTATAAATACCCAAAATGGCAACAATGTTCTTGAATTAACCATAACATCGCGGTACCGGAAGTAAAAAATCCGACGGTTTTTACAAATCATTCTCTCTTTATATAAAATCCAAAATATATTGAATCTCTTTTGTTGTTTTTTTTTACATAAACAATTACAGTATGGATTTTAATTTTCTGGTAAAATATTCTTAATTAGAGAATCTGAATCTGAAAATGAAAGTTGTATAAATTATTGTTTCCTGGCAATAATGACAAGTAAGTGAGATTATGTAATTTTTTCTCTAATATGTTTATAAGATGAAATGGTGAAATAAATTACTAAATAAGAAAAAATAAAAAAAATACCCTCCACCACTTTCATTATGAGTTGAAGATTGCAACAACAAAAAATTATTATTCGTTTAACAGCTTAAACGCCCATAACGGAAAAAGGCCTGTATAAATATGAAAAAATGGCAACATGTTCTCATTATGAGTTGAAGATTGCAACAACAAAAATTATTATTCGTTAAACAGCTTAAACGCCCATAACGGCAAAAGGCCTGTATAAATATGAAAAATGGCAACATGTTCTTGAATTAACCTATAAATAGCGGTACCGAAGTAAAAACGTTTTTTTTTTATTGAAATACATTCACATTAACTTTTAATGGAAATAAAATGTATCAAAATGTGTTAAATCGGGATGATGTTAAGCTCTGGCGATGTTATGCTGGATTTTGGTTGAATAGTGGTGATTACAGAGAAAAAAACTAAATTTAAATGAAAAAAAATTAATTTGATGAATAATGACATCTAATAACTGTTTCAAACTCATGATGAATATGTATGATTCCTGGAATTGGCATTAAATCATTCTCTCTTTATAAAATCCAAAATATATTGAATCTCTTTGTCTGTTTTTTTTTTACATAAACAAATTACAGTATGGATTTTAATTATTCTGGTAAATATTCTTAATTAGAGAATCTGAATCTGAAAATGAAAGTTGTATAAATTATTGTTTCCTGGCAATAATGACAAGTAAGTGAGATTATGTAATTTTCTCTTAATATGTTTATAAGATGAAATGGTGAAATAAATGGCAATTTTAATTAAATTGTTCATCCTATATAGATTTTCTAAGCACCGAATATAGGGGCCTTCCTTATTATTATAATATATATATACCGAAATATAAGCTATGAACCGATATTTGCCAAGAAAATAAAAACGAGATAGAGAAAATATTTGGGTGGGACAATTTTTAATTAAATTGGTTCATCTCTAATACAATTTTCTAAGCACCCGTTATTGGGAAAGGGGCCCTCCTTATATATTTTAAATATATAAACCATTAGCTGATTTTTAAATTGGAAATTTGAAAAAATTTGGCCCAAATTTCATTTAAGTCGGACAATTATTCAAGAATGTTTCCAACAGACAGACAGACAGACGAAAAATAGCTTATCGACTCAGATTTTGATTTGTTGCAAGAATATATATGTATATATTTTATGGGGTCCAAGATGACCACCTTGTTGACGCTACAAATGGAATGGCAAAGACCCATCACCACTTATGGTTGTGGAGGGCATAAAACTGCCAATAAAATTTCAGCAATTTTTACCATTTTGATAGAAATTTTAAACAAAATTTTATTTTTTAATTATATTTTAACATTTTCCGCTAAAAAAAACTAACAACAAAAACAATTTCAAACAATCTCATAATAAAACTTATTAATATCAATCATACGCTCCGTTGTTCTAAAAATTAAATTACCAGTAAATAATACTTCATTATAGACATTTTTTTGTTAAATTTAATCGAATTTCAATAGTAAATAAATTTTATCTAACAAAATTTAATTAACAGCAAATTTTATAAAATTCAAAAAAATAAAAAATAACAACAAAAATAGTTATTAAAAAGTAAAATTAAAAAGAATTTATTACAATTGTTATCAAAATTATTTAATCACTTTATTAAAATCTACTTTCTATTATAATATTGTAATCAATAAACAAATATAGTGAAAGTAATCGGACATTAAAGCTCAAAAGGTATTAAAAATTAGACAAAACAAAAACTGAAATCAGTAAGAATCCTAAATTCGGCAATGTCGAATCTTCTATACACTTCACCAGAAATGCGTGTACAAATACACTCACACATATACTCACAGACTAACAAAATTTATAAAAGTTTTTCTTAAATATAACACAGGAAGACTTAATTGAGTCATAAAATTTCATGGCAAAATTTTATTCCAAAAAATTAAAATTTTAAGAAAAATTTTTACTGGAACTTAGAGGATGCCTTAGATATCGGTTTATATCTTTTAATATACAAGACTGATTTAGCTGATTTTAAATAGGAAACGTCTCAGGACTACAAGAAATTCTCAGGCCAACTTTCATTGAGGTCTGTCAATTACTGTAGATGATTTCGATTCCTCTTCATGATTCCTTCTTAGCGTTACACACGGAGTGAAAAATTTAATATACCATCTTCTTTACTTGTAGAGAAAGGAAAACTAAATAAATTTTTGTTATTAGAAAGTTTTTTTTTTGCCAAAATAAAATATTTAATCTCTCATCATGGAAATGAAACAATGACTAAAATGAAGAATAAATAAAGTTTTATTTATTTAATTAAATAAATTGTGTGTTAAACAAAATATTTAAATTAAAATAGAATTTTTTGTTTATTTTTAATAAAATAAGTTATTTAATAACATTTTAAAATTACTTTACATAATTTTAGAAACAATGAAACGTTAAATTATTACACCAAGCAACAAAACTATTTTTTTTTAAATTACGTATTTAAAGTTTTAGTTCAATTTCCAGTTCATATTTTAGTTCAGATTCTGGGTCAATTTAAAGTACAGGCCGTTTACTAAAATGTTACCTCAATTCTAGTTGACTTCTTATTCAGTTCTATTTAAGTTCTAATTTAGTTCTAGTTCAGTTCAAGTTCTAGTTCAGTTCAAGTTCTAGTTAGTTAGTTCAGTTCTGGTTTAGTTCTAGTTCAGTTCTAGTTCAGTTTTAGTTCAGTTTTAGTTCAGTTCTAGTTCAGTTTTAGTTCAGTTCTAGTTCAGTTCCAGTTCAATTCTAGATCAGTTCCAGTTCAATTCCAGTTCAATTCCAGTTCAATTCCAGTTCAATTCCAGTTCAATTCCAGTTCAATTCCACTTCAGTTCTAGTTCAGTTTTAGTTCAGTTCTAGTTCAATTCTAGTTCAGTTTTAGTTCAGTTCCAGTTCAATTCCAGTTCAGTTCTAGTAAAGTTTTAGTTCAATTCTAGTTCAGTTCTAGTTCAGTTCTAGTTCAATTCCAGTTCAATTCTAGTTCAGTTCTAGTTCAGTTCCAGTTCAGTTCTAGTTCAGTTTTAGTTCAGTTCTAGTTCAATTCTAGTTAAGTTCTAGTTCAGTTCTAATTCAGTTCTGGTTTAGTTCTAGTTCAATTATAGTTCGGTTCCAGTTCAGTTTTAGTTCAGTTCTATTTTAAGTAAAGTTCTAGTTCAGTTCTAGTTAAATTCAAGTTCAGTTCTAGTTTAGGTAAAGTTCTAGTTTAAGTAAAGTTCTAGTTTAGGTAAAGTTCTAGTTCAGTTCTAGATCAGTTCTAGTTCCGTTCCAGCTCAATTCAAGTTCAGTTCTAGTTCAGTTCCAGTTCAATTCCAGTTCAATTCTAATTCAATTCCAGTTCAGTTCTAGTTCAGTTCTAGTTCAATTCAAGTTCAGTTTTAGTTCAGTTCTAGTTCAGTTCTAGTTCAGTTCTAGTTCAGTTCTAGTTCAGTTTTAGTTCAGTTTTAGTTCAGTTTTAGTTCAGTTTTATTTTAGGTAAAGTTCTAGTTCAGTTCTAGTTCAATTCAAGTTCAGTTTTAGTTCAGTTCTAGTTCAATTTCAGTTCAGTTCATGTTCAGTTCTAGTCGTACTGTAAATAGATTAAAGAACTGTTTTTTTTTATAGAAATTATTTCTTAAATTTTATCCAAATTTAATTTCTCATATCAAGAATACAAATGAAAATTTACAAATCTTCAATTCGTTTCTTTTGCTTTTAATCCAGAGAAAAAAAAACTGAACCGAATTTTTAATTTTCCTACTGAATAAATTTCCTTTTGTCGAAATTATGCTTATTACTCGTTTTGTATGATTAAGAAATTTTCTAGAAATCTACAATTAAATAAGTGTATTTCTATGTGTTTCTTTAAAAGCATCTACATTGAGCTTGTGTCTGTAAGTGTGTGTGTGTGAGGGTATTTTTCTTTTTATTTCCGCATTTGTTATTTCCGCTCCCGTTAGCTGTAAAATGGTTGGTTACGCTGATTAAAAGAACCAGAAGACGTAGAAGACGCTTTTAAAATCAAAATAAAAAATGGAGAAATAAATAAAAAACAAAACATAAAATACTTTTTGCTTAAGGGATCCTTCTTATTATATGAATTCTATTTTTTTCTTTCCTTTTTTTCATGAAAATAAGGATTTTTTTCCACTTTCAACGACAATTTTGTTTTTCTTTATTTTTCTTTAAAAACTTTCAAAACAAAAATGGAGACAAGAAAAGGAAGGAGTTGTAGTGTAATTTTCTAGTGTTAATGCAACAAGAAACATATTTTACACATTTACACTTTGCTACAATAACAACAACAACAATAATAATAAGAGAAAAGTTTGTGGGATAAAATGGTTGTGGAACCGAAATAAGAATTGTGAGAAGATGTTGGTTGGCAAATATGAGGAAAATATTGAAATCATAATGGAACAAAATTTGTGTAAATTCATTTAGCTGAAATTATTTGAAGGTTTAATTTTTTTATTATCATTTTGTTGTTTTTATTTAATGTTTTTCTTAGTAACTGATTTTAATTTTTTATATTTGTTTTTTAAGTTTTGGGGCATAACAATTCTTAAAGAAGGAAGAGGGATTTAACTGAAACGTGAACTTAGAATCTGAACGTGAAAGTTAACTAGAATCTTAGAATCAAAACTGAAATCTGCTAGAATGTGACTTAGAATCTGAACGATAGTTTGAAATATGGATCTGAACTAGAACTATAATCTCAGAAAGAAATTCGAAACTGGAATCTGAACTTGTATCTGAAATAGTAACGGAAGTAGAATATGACTTAGAATCTAAACTAGAATTTGAATTAGAATCCGAACTATGATCTGAACTAGAACCTAAACTTGAATCTCAGATATAATCCAAAATAGAATCCAAACTAAAATCTAAATTAGAATCTGAACTTGTATCTGAAATATTAACGGAATTAGAATGTGACTTAGAATTTGAACTAGAATAACTTGAATCTCAGATAGAATCCAAAATAGAATCCAAAATAGAATCCAAACTAAAATCTAAACCAGAATTTGAACTAGAATTTAAATGAAAAGCAGAATATGAATTACAATCTGAATCAGAAACTAAAATAGAGTTTGGATTAGTATCTGTACTAAAATCTAAACCAGAATTTGAATCAGAGTCTGAAATGGAATCTGAACTAGAATCTGAGTCAAAATCAGAACTAAAATATTAAACAGAACCTGAACTAGAATTAAAACTAAAATATTAATTAGAATCTGCGTTAGAAACTAAACTAGAATTTGAATCAGAGTGTGAGATAGAATTAGAAAAGAATCTGAACTAGAATTTGAACTGGAGTTTGAAATAGAATTCAAACTAGAATCTTAATTAGAAACAGAACTACATTCTGAACCAGAACCGAACAAACTCGAATCTGATCTAGAATCTCAACTAGAATCCGAACTAAATTCAGGACTAGATTCTGAACTAAAACTGAAATAACAATTCTTTCAGTGTACTGTATATGTATACAGTACCCAGTGTCCTCTATTGAACTACAACAGCAAAGTTTTTTATTTAATATTTTTTCCAACTCATTTCTCAATTTCTCTTAACCCTTTTTAAAGAATCGAATTACAATCGTTTAAATTTAAACTGTTTGTATTTTCCTTGATTTGGTTTTTCATGTTTTTTCCGGTTGAAAAGGACTCATAAATAATTTCTGAAATCCAAATTTAAATTTCTCTTCATTTTACATTTACACACGAGAGTTTTTCACAGAAATAAATAAAATGGAACTTTAAGTTTGCTGAAATATGAAAAGGACATTTATGGACTTTAATAAGAGACAGTGAGAATTAATTTGGTAAAATTAAAAAAATTTAGATTAAAAATAACGGTTAATCTTAGAAATAAAACAAAAACATAAAACCAAAATAATATGAACGATTATAAGTGAGATTAGTCTGACCCACATTGAAGTTGTTTTATGTTTTAATTGTCCTTGAGAGATGCTTACGAATTTTGACCTCTTAATCACTGTTAATAATAATTTAAGAATTCTCATTAAGTTAACAAATGAAATTAAACGAAATAATTCATTTATTTAAGTCAGTTGTAATCGAGTAAAAATGTCGGTAGTCAGAGAAATATTAAAATGAAATTAATAAGAAAATATGTTTGGGCGTTATAAGCTGAATTACGATATTAAAATATTTTGCAAATGATAATGAAAAATAAAAAGGAAAATAAATAAGATTAATTATCATGTTAAAGATAAATAAAAATCTGGAAAGAGATAATGGCGAAAGAGAATAAAAATTCGCAAGAAAAAAATTTATAAATAAATAATTTTAATTATAATGTTAATAATAATATTAAAAAAAAATATTTAATTATGACCTAATTTAAGAATATAACAGTAAGAGCTTAAATAATAAGTACAGTTGGTAAACATAAATTAATGAATTAAATTTAAGAATTCAATTGGAGTCTTATTTAGATGAGAGTCTGGTTTATAGACTAGATGAGAGTCTGGTTTATAGACTAGATGAGAATCTGGTTTATAGACTAGATGAGAGTCTGGTTTATAGACTAGATGAGAGTCTGGTTTATAGACTAGATGAGAGTCTGGTTTATAGACTAGACGAGAGTCTGGTTTATAGACTAGACGAGAGTCTGGTTTATAGACTAGACGAGAGTCTGGTTTATAGACTAGACGAGAGTCTGGTTTATAGACTAGACGAGAGTCTGGTTTATAGACTAGACGAGAGTCTGGTTTATAGACTAGATGAGAGTCTGGTTTATAGACTAGACGAGAGTCTGGTTTATAGACTAGATGAGAATCTGGTTTATAGACTAGATGAGAATCTGGTTTATAGACTAGATGAGAGTCTGGTTTATCGACTAGATGAGAGTCTGGTTTATCGACTAGATGAGAATCTGGTTTATAGACTAGACGAGAGTCTGGTTTATAGACTAGACGAGAGTCTGGTTTATAGACTAGATGAGAGTCTGGTTTATAGACTAGACGAGAGTCTGGTTTATAGACTAGATGAGAATCTGGTTTATAGACTAGATGAGAATCTGGTTTATAGACTAGATGAGAGTCTGGTTTATCGACTAGATGAGAGTCTGGTTTATCGACTAGATGAGAATCTGGTTTATAGACTAGATGAGAGTCTGGTTTATAGACTAGATTAGAGTCTAGTTTATAGACTAGACGAGAGTCTGGTTTATAGACTAGATGAGAGTCTGGTTTATAGACTAGATGAGAGTCTGGTTTATAGACTAGATGAGAGTCTGGTTTATAGACTAGATGAGAGTCTGGTTTATAGACTAGATGAGAGTCTGGTTTATAGACTAGACGAGAGTCTGGTTTATAGACTAGACGAGAGTCTGGTTTATAGACTAGACGAGAGTCTGGTTTATAGACTAGATGAGAGTCTGGTTTATAGACTAGATTAGAGTCTGGTTTATAGACTAGACGAGAGTCTGGTTTATAGACTAGATGAGAGTCTGGTTTATAGACTAGATGAGAGTCTGGTTTATAGACTAGATGAGAGTCTGGTTTATAGACTAGATGAGAGTCTGGTTTATAGACTAGATGAGAGTCTGGTTTATAGACTAGATGAGAGTCTGGTTTATAGACTAGATGAGAGTCTGGTTTATAGACTAGACGAGAGTCTGGTTTATAGACTAGACGAGAGTCTGGTTTATAGACTAGACGAGAGTCTGGTTTATAGACTAGACGAGAGTCTGGTTTATAGACTAGACGAGAGTCTGGTTTATAGACTAGACGAGAGTCTGGTTTATAGACTAGATGAGAGTCTGGTTTATAGACTAGATGAGAGTCTGGTTTATAGACTAGATTAGAGTCTGGTTTATAGACTAGATGATAGTCTGGTTTATCGACTAGATGAGAATCTGGTTTATAGACTAGATTAGAGTCTGGTTTATCGACTAGATGAGAATCTGGTTTATAGACTAGATGAGAGTCTGGTTTATAGACTAGATTAGAGTCTGGTTTATAGACTAGACGAGAGTCTGGTTTATAGACTAGACGAGAGTCTGGTTTATAAACTAGATGAGAGTCTGATTTATAGACTAGATGAGAGTCTGGTTTATAGTCCGGAAAATTGGCTAGATTAAAGTCTGGTTTTTAGACAAAACTACATTCTGATATAAAGTCTACACTGGTTTATCGAATAAAGCAGACCAGACTAGAATGTGGTTTTTAATTAAAAGTCTGATCTGAAAACTAAAAAGTCTCTAAGTTATGAATTAAAAACTTTTCTTCTACTTCCTCCGAAAAATGTTGTTCATTTTTTAATCACCAAACTTTTGTTTAAATTTTGGTTACGAAGAATAATTATTGTCAAATACATTCATACGATTTTACTCAGCAAAAAAATTTATTAAAAGGATTTTAAGCCTTAAAGTATAAAACAACGTTAAATGTTAACACCTTCTTATTACCATAAAGTTCATTTTAAAAATACCCAGATATAAGAAAAATGAAGATACAGTCTGTTTTTGTTTTAAACATTAACCTTGACTTTTATCTCTCTCATAAAAGCTGTTAGTGGGGTACTAACTCTAAAACCTTTATACGAACAAGATTAAATTAATCGGGTTTGTAATTGAATTAAGTATTTAAATTTATTTCAATTTATTTAACCAAAAAAAGTTAACATTTTCAAGGTTAAAAAACTAATTTAAGGAAAACTTATACTTTTGTTATAAAATAATTATTTATAGTTTTTAATAGATCTAATGAAAAGTTATTATTTACCCAAATAATTTAAATTTTGTTTCACACAAATCGCATTAATACTTTTAAAATTATAATAATTTCAGTATTAAATGTTAAGGGAGCGTATGATTAATATTAATTGTTTTTAGGTGGGAAGTTGTATGATAACATTTTGGCCTTTTAAGGGATTTATTTAAAGAGATTTTAAAGTTTATGCTAAAAATTAAAATAAAAAGAAATCATTTTTAAATTAAGTTGATTTTTAACAAAAACTGAAAAGTAAATAAACTAGAATTGAACTAGAACTGAACTTGAACTGAACTTGAACTGAACCTGAACTGAACTAGAACTGAACTTAAACTGAACCAAAACTAAATTAGAACTGAACTTAAACTGAACTAACACTGACTTAGAACTGATGTAGATCTGAACTAGAACTGAACCTGAACTGGACTAGAACTGAAATAAAACAAAACTAAAGCAGAACTAGAACTGAAACAAAACTTAACTAGAACTGAACTTGAACTGAAATAACACTGAGTTACAACTGAACCAGAACTGAACCTGAACTGAACTAAAACTGAACTAGAACTGAGTTTAAACTGAACTGAAACTGAATTAGAACAAAACTTAAACTGAATTAAAACTGAATTAGAACAGAACTTAAACTGAACTAAAACTGAACCAGAACTGAACTTAAAATGAACTAAAACTGAATTGAACTGAACTTAAACTGAATTAAAACTGAATTAGAACTGAATTAGAACAGAACTTAAATTGAACTAGAACTGAACTAAAACTGAATTAGAACTGAACTTAAACTGAACTAAAACTGAATTAGAACAGAACTTAAATTGAACTAGAACTGAACTAAAACTGAATTAGAACTGAAATTAAACTGAACTTAAACTGAACTAAAACTGAATTAGAACAGAACTTAAACTGAACTTAAACTAAACTAAAACTGAATTAGAACAGAACTTAAATTGAACTTAAACTGAATTAGAACTGAACTAGAACTGAGCTAAAACTGAACTAAAACTGAACTAAAACTGAATTAGAACTGAACTAGAACTGAACTTAAACTGAACTAAAACTGAATTAGAACTGAAGTAGAACTGAATTAGAACAAAACTTAAATTGAACTAGAACTGAATTAGAACCGAACTAGAACTGAACCTGAACTGAACTAAAACTGAATTAGAACAGAACTTAAGTTGAACTGGAACTGAACTAGAACTGAACTAAAACTGAACTAGAACTGAACTTAAACTTAACTAAAACTGAACTAGAACTGAACTTAAACAGAACTAAAACTGAATTAGAACTGAACTTAAACTGAATTAGAACAGAACTTAAATTGAACTAGAACTGAACTAAAACTGAATTAGAACTGAACTTAAACTGAACTAAAACTGAATTAGAACAGAACTTAAATTGAACTAAAACTGAATTAGAACTGAAATTAAACTGAACTAAAACTGAATTAGAACTGAACTTAAACTGAACTAAAACTGAATTAGAAATGAACTTAAACTGAACTAAAACTGAATTAGAACTGAACTTAAACTGAACTAAAACTGAATTAGAACTGAACTTAAACAGAACTAAAACTGAATTAGAACTGAACTTAAACTGAACTAAAACTGAATTAGAACTGAACTAAAACTGAATTAGAACTGAACTTAAACTGAATTAGAACTGAACTAAAACTAAAGTAGAAGTGAACTGGAACTTATCTATAACTGAACTAAAACTGAACTAAACTGGAATTAGAACCGAAATGTAACGTTAAACTTTAAACTTTTAAATTTCTTCATTTCACAATTTTCTAGCATAAATGTAGACATGAATATCTTTCTTATCCTTTACACTGAAGCCCAAGTGATTGGTATCTTTAGTTGTTTGTTTGTTTGTTTGAATTTTTTCCTGTGGCCACAGGGACACGACAGAACAAACTAAATGAGAAAACCCAGAGTAGATTTTTTTGTTTAACTTATTTTTTAAGCTTTTAGGATGATTAAATGTGTTATTTGTTGTTGGTTGGTTGGTTGGTTGTTTGGTTGACTGGTTTAAACTCCTTTCTCAGCTGCAACTGTTTCTGTCATAACACACAATAAAACTACTCACATACACATGTGTTAGCATGTTAATGAAACTTCATGCTTTCACACACTGACACTCTCTTAAACATGTTTTCACTATTTACAGGAAATGCTCATATGTTAAGCTGAAATGAAGGAAGGATATTTTTAGATCTTTTGTTTTTGTGTGGTTTTTTCGGAGAATATTTAAAATCTCTTATGCTACTTAAATTATAGTTATGATTACAAACAATAACATTAAGGAAAATTACTGAAATTGCAAAAAAAAAAAAAAAAGAGGGAAAAATATAAAGTTGAAGATAAACTGAAGGGAAAGGGAATAGATAATTAATGCTCTAAGGATTTGTTTAAATTGGGGAAAATTAAATAATTTTTAAAGAAATTTAAGTCTTTGAAATTTAAGATAATTTTGTTGTTTACCCACCATTAGACCTGAATTATATGTTATGTTCCCTGATCTGCCCACACAGTCATGTGTAAAATTTTAAAATGACATTTCAGTAGGGCTGACGTGTGTACTTGGAGTTTGTTTTAAATAAGAAATATATACAAAAAACAACAAAAAAAAAAAAAATATATTTACTGAATTTGTTGTTTTTGTTTTTCTTAAATTCTTTAACTGAAGTAAAATACGTTTTTCAAAACTTTTATTCGAATTTATTTTATTTTTTTATTTAAAATAAAAGTTTTTTTCTCCATTTCAAAGGTTATTTTGCAATTGAGTATAAAACGAAAATTTCTTGGCAAAATTTCTACTGAAATCATGAAAAAAGTCTTCCAAATTGTGGTAAATAGTTTTGGGGTTTTTGTATTGAAATTGAAACTTAAATTAAATGACTTAACAATAAGAATGGAAAAATCATACATTTACGACTACAATACACACTCACACACATATATAGACACAGATACACTTACACACACACATGCCTAATGTTTCAATTACACATGTTGTTATGAAAGATACATGCGTTTGTATTGGAAATGCTTTAAATGATGTAGTTTTATGATAAGGAGTGAGAACGAAAAATTCTTAACATGGTTTAGCTTTTTGTACCAAATATTCCGAGCACTAAGTTAACCGAGCTGCTTTCCTAACAAATGTGTTGGGAACTTTTTTCTTTAAGGATTTCCGTCTACTTGAACCAGGTTATCTATCAGAGGACAAGTTCTCCCAGTACTGTTATATAAGATTGAAAACAGTTTGACGCCATACTTTTGAATGTTTAGCTAAAGTTTTGTAGGACCAAGTTTGGTTATGTTGAAAATATTTAACGATTTTAGAATGCACTTTATTCTGATCCCTTATTTTAGTCAGATTGACAATATATTCACTTGTTTGATATTAAAAATAATAACTGACAGGTTTTACATACGTTTTTAAATAAAAATGTGTGTTAATAATATTTCGATCTCAGTCCTTATTTTCTAGAAAAATTTAGTTTAAATTGTTATTTTTTTACACAAAAATTGCAAAAATATGAAAATAAATATTAAATAATAATTTTTCTTTTCCTTTCTTCTCTTCTCTTTTTAGGTAATTTATCTCTTTGTTATTTTTGTTGCACCACAAAAACCCAGAAGAAAATATTTAATTGAAATATAATTTCTGTTTATAAAATTAAGGTAAATATTTATTTCACAATATTTAAGGATTAAAAAAATTAAATAAATATTTTCATTATTAACAAAATTTTGACTTTAGAAGGAAATAATTTCGAAAAATTTAAACAGACGATACTGAAGTACTGGAGAAACTTTTTACAAAATTCTATATAAGAGAAAATTAGTACAAGTTTTCCTTAAAATTCCTTTTAAAAAATTTGTCTCTTTTAGAGATTTTTTTTCAAAATTCTCTTTTTAGAAAATATTTTCTCTTATTTTTCCTTTTAGAGAAAATTTCTCAGAACTGATTTGGAAGAAATTTAAAAAAGAAATCTTCTCAGAATCACCTTTTCAGAGAAAGTTTTCTAAAACATGCTCCTTTTTAGATAATTCTGAAAAACTATATTCTTTTTTAAGAGAAAATTTTCATGAAATTCTCTTTAAAGAGAAAAATAAAAAAAATATTTTAAGAGAAAATTTTTCTAAAAATCTCTTTCAAGAGAAAATTTACCGAAAATGTAATTTTTTTAAATTCTCTTTTAAGAGAAAATTTTCACAGAAATCTCTTCTAACAGAAAATTGTTTACAAATTCTTTTTTAAAGGAAAACTTCGTTTTTATCATTTTTTTTTCTATTGAAAAGATTTTTTCTTTCTCTTAAAAAAATCTTGAAATTCTTGTACAAAAGCAAAATTTCTCTTTTATAGAAAAAATTTTCTCAAAATTCTTTTTTTTTTTTAATTTTTCGTAAATTCTTTTATTGGAGAAAATTTTTGGAAAATTCTCTTGTTTGAGAACATTTATGAAAATTATCTTTCTTGGAGAAAATTTTCTGAAAATTTTCTTTTTTGGAAAAAAGTTTTAGAAAATTCTGTTTTTGAAAAAATTCTCTCAAAATTCTCTTTTTTTTTTGAGAAACTTTCCTGAAAATTCTCTTTTTTTGAGAAAATTTTCTAAAAATTCTCTTTTTTTTTAAATTTTCTTAAAATTCTCCCTTTTTGAGCAAAATTTTCTTAAAATTCTCCCTTTTTGAGAAAATTTTCTGAAAATTCTCTTTTTTTGAGAAAATTTTCTAAAAATTCTCTTTTTTGGGAAAATTTTCTGAAAATTCTCTTTTTTGAGAAAATTTTGTGAAAATTCTCTTTTTTGAGAAAATTTTGTGAAAATTCTCTTTTTTGAGAAAATTTTGTGAAAATTCTCTTTTTTGAGAAAATTTTGTGAAAATTCTCTTTTTTGAGAAAATTTCGTGAAAATACTCTTTTTTGGAAAAAATTTTTTTGAAAATTCTGTTTTTGGAAAAAATTTTCTGAAAATTCTCTTTTTTGGGAAAATTTTCTGAAAATTCTCTTTTTTGGGAAAATTTTCTGAAAATTCTCTTTTTTGGGAAAATTTTCTGAAAATTCTCTTTTTTTTTTGGAAAAATTTCTGAAAATTCTCTTTCTTGGAGAAAATTTTTTGAAAATACTCTTTTTTGGAAATTTTTTTTGGAAAATTCTGTTTTTGGAGAAAATTTTCTGAAAATTCTCTTTTTAGAGAAAATTCTCTTTTATTATTATTTTTTTTAAATATCCGCAGAATTCTTTTTTTTTTTAGGAAATTTTCTCAAAATTCTGATTTTTAGAGAAAATTTTCTCAGAATTATCTTTTCTTTAGAGAAATTTTTCTCAAAATTCTATTTTTTAGAGAAAATTTTCTGAAAATTATATTTTCTTTAGAGATTTTTTTTCTAAATTATCTTCTCTTTAGAAAAAATGTTCTCCATATTCTGTTTTTTAGAGACAGTTTTCTTAAAAGACTCTACGAAATTCTTTTTTAAGAGAAAACTTTCCACATGGCTCTTTAAGGGAAATTTCTCTTTAATTTATTTAATATTTAGATATTTAACAAAATTTATTAATTTCAGTTATTTTAAATTAAAATATATTTTACAATATTAATTTCTAAATAATTCCAGAATTATGCCTTCAGGAAAATATTTTTAATGGAATTCTCTTGTTACTCTGTGATGAAGACATCACAAATTTATTTAAAAAAGGATAAAATGTAAATAAATTCTTATTTTCTCTTGTGTTCTATAAACCCTTTTTCAAAGGAAACTATTTTAATGAAATTTATATTAGAGCAAATATTTAGAAAATAACATTAATTTGTCATGCTGATGTCTGCTTCATTTGTAATTAATTAAATTTCATTTATTTCCGACAAATATTTTACAAAATATTTAAATAAATTGAACATTTCAAATAAATGAAATTCATAATTTATAAATAATTAATTATCTAATTAAACACTCCTTCTAATTACAGTTATTTTTCAGTTGATGAGTTCATTAACTTATAGTTTTTTTGTTTTTGTTTTTGTAGCGAATATTTTTGAGAATAATTGAAATATTTTCTTAAATTGAAGTAAAAGTTCATTAAACTTAAAAAAAAACAAGTAAGAATGAAAAATTCGATTAAGCCGAATCTTCAATACCCTCCACTATAAATAAGTGTGAAGTAAATATGCTATGTTTCGTACTTACACACTCACAAGCGTATACAATATGTAAAGTTTTTCTTAAATATAACACAGGAACACTTAATGAGCCAACAAACCAAAAGGCTTTAAAATAAATTTGTAACAAACTTACCAGCACAAGTGTAAGGCTTGCAAAAGTGTTATGATAATTGTTGTTAAACACTTATTAACATTTAGTTAATTAAGAAAATTTAAGCCTTGAGGTAATATTTTCAGTTAAAGTATACAAAAAGCTTAGAAGTGCAATTGTAAGATAAGCTTACATGGAAATAGTTTTTGAAACATGATTGAAGTAAGCTTGTTTTCGTAAAATTTTTATAAGCATAGAAGTTTAATTGTAATAATAACTTTTTTATTTTTTATATATTTTTTAAATTTTAATAAATTCAAAAAAGTCAAAAATCAAATTAGAAAAATAATTTTGTATGTTTTTTTAAATTCGTCCACACACTCAATCCAATAGAAATGGCGACATCTATAAAATTCGAAAATTAATATATTTTAAAAGAATAAATAATGTATGTCCTTTTTACTTCTTCTGGCTTTGGATGTACTTAAGCAACGCGCACATAAGAGAGGAATAATAAAAAGGATTTTAATCTTTAGTACTTGAAATCTCGTTTTCACTTGTATCCAAATTTGAATTACTAATATTGGCACTAATATCACTGTAGCTGGTTGGAACTTCTACTTATTTTGGGTTTTTTATCATTCAACAATCCTTTTTTTGATTCCTTATGGACCATGTATTTTATTTAAATTGTCATTTTAAAAACACAGATTTTATATTTTTATTTTGTTAATGTTTTAAATTACACGTCAAAAAATTAACAGGACTTTTCATACAAAAACACTTACAAAACTATTGTGAGCATTAATATTTTACAATCACATTTGTCAATATTGTTATTTTAACAAGTGTATAGTAAGTATTATTACAAATACATTTTTAAAGCATTATTTTAAAATTATTTAAAATTTTGATTAAAATAAACTTATAATAAGTTTGCTTATGAAACGTTGTCGAAATGTTTATGGCTCCCTAAAAGAGTCATGAAATTAGTTATATTTTTGTCTATAACTATTCTTCTACTGAACCGATTTCATTATTTTTTTAATGATAATGAATCACATATAACTTCATATTATCGAAAATCTTATTCTTATTTGTTGATTTCTAATTGACAGTTTTACGAAAATTTTTCGCTAGAATTTAGAAATTGGCTCAGATATCGGTCCATTACTTTTAATAAACAGAACCGATTTTATTGATTTTAAATAGGAAAATTATCAGGACTATAACAAATACTCAGGCCAAATTTCATCGAAATCGACTCAGATTTTGATGATGCAATGATACAAGAATATATGTACATTCTGAGATAATTCCTTTTTAGCGTTACACACGGTTTGACAAAATTAATATACCCTCTTCACCACTTGTGGTGATGGAGGTTATAATTAAACAAAAATAAATTCTTCCATTTTTCATCATCTTGTCAATATTTCTTTTTTCTGTGATTAATATTTTGACTTGAATCCATCATTTCATCTTTATTAGTGTAAAATATGTGAAAACACTTTTTATTATTGACAAATCTTAAAATTTCAAAAATTCCTCCCACATTTCTCTCAATAACAACAAAAAAGTGGGAAAAAGTAAGAAATCAATTTGTAATAGAAATCCCAAATCAAATGCGTTGGTTTCCAACTTGATTTAAGTCGATTTCAAATTTATGCGTAATTTTTTTTCATACATTTTTTCTGTATTAAAGTCTCAACCTCTAGTTTGAGTTGAAAATAAGTTGTGGGTCTTTTTTTTTGACACTTTTATTATTTTGTGTCATTTGTTTTGTGAATTTTAACTTGTTTCTCTTCTTCTCTCGGTTACTTAATGTCCAAAATGTGTTTTACACTTTTTTATGTGATTCTTCTTGTGGTTTTTTATTATTTAAATTCAAGTGTTTTCAATTGATTCCAATTTTTTTCCATTTAACAGTTGAGTGTTGAATTGAATTAAGTTTAAGTTTTTCTTTTGTAAATCTTAACTTCTGGGTTAATCTGTTTATTTCGCAAGTGGGTGTTAAACGTATATTTTTTCATTATTGGTTTTAAGTTTTTTTGTTTTTTCTTTAATTAAATTTTTTGATGTTTTTATTTGTTGATTTGAAATTGTTGACATGACAAGTATTTTTGTGATTTGGTTTTGAAATAACATGAATATTTAAAAAAATATTAAAGTTAAATATGAAGTTTGCAATGAATAATGGAATTTTTAAGAAAAAAAAAAAAAAAAACAATGCCGCTGAACATTTTATTGATTTGAAGGAAAATAAATAAAATATTTTCTCAGCAGAGAAAATTTTCTAAAAAAAAAATACAAAATTTTTTTATAGAGAAAATTTTTACAAAATTTTCGCTATGAAAATTTCCACTAAACTTTCATTATAGAGAAAATTTTCTCAAAATTTTCGCTATGAAAGTTTCCACTAAACTTTCATTATAGAGAAAATTTTCTCAAAATGTTCGTTATAAAGAAAATATTCACAAAATTTTCTTTATAGAGAAAATTTTCACAAAATTTTCTTTATAGAGAAAATTTTCACAAAGTTTTCTTTATAGAGAAAATTTTCACAAAATTTTCTTTATAGAGAAAATTTTCACAAAATTTTCTTTATAGAGAAAATTTTCACAAAATTTTTTTTATAGAGAAAATTTTCACAAAATTTTCTTTTTAGAGAAAATTTTCACAAAATTTTCTTTATAGAGAAAATTTTCTTTATAGAGAAAATTTTCGCAAAATTTTCTTTTTAGAGAAAATTTTCACAAAATTTTCTTTATAGAGAAAATTTTCGCAAAATTTTCTTTATAGAGAAAATTTTCGCAAAATTTTCTTTATAGAGAAAATTTTCGCAAAATTTTCTTTATAGAGAAAATTTTCGCAAAATTTTCTTTATAGAGAAAATTTTCGCAAAATTTTCTTTATAGAGAAAATTTTCGCAAAATTTTCTTTATAGAGAAAATTTTCGCAAAATTTTTTTTATAGAGAAAATTTTCGCAAAATTTTTTTTATAGAGAAAATTTTCGCAAAATTTTCTTTACAGAGAAAATTTTCACAACATTTTCGTTTTAGAAAAAATTTTCGCTATAGAGAAAATTTTCACTTAATCTCCGTTATAGAGAAAATGTTCACTAAATCTCCGTTATAGAGAAAATTTTCACTAAATCTTCGTTATAGAGAAAATTTTCACTAAATCTTCGTTATAGAGAAAATTTTCACTAAATCTTCGTTATAGAAAAATTTTCACTAAATCTTCATTATAGAGAAAATTTTCAAGCAGTTTTCTTTTAAGAAAAAGGTATCATTATTTTTTTTATTGAGAAAAAAAATTATAATTTTTTATTTTTTGTAGGGAGAATACGCACTTTATTTTTATCATCAGAAAATTTAAAGTCTTCATAGAGAAAATTTTAAATTAAAATTTTTTCTAGATAAAATTTTAAAACAAAAAATTCTTTTTACTAAAAAACATTTCACAGTTTGAGACTACATTTTCATTATGGATTTATAGACTTTGACAAATTTTCTTTATAGAGGAAAAAAATTTTGATGGAAAGCTAGATTTTCTTTATAGAAAAAATTTTCACTAGATTTTCTTTATACATAAAATTTTAAGCTTAATTTTCTTAGTTAAAAATTTGCACAAATATTTTTGTAGAGAAAAATTTACATTAAATTTTCTTTATAGAGAAAAATTTTCCAAAATTTTCCTTTAGAAGTTCCATTAAATTACTCTATGTAAAAAGTTTTTATAAAGAAAATTTTCACAAAATTTATAAAAAAATTTCACAAAAATTTTAAAAGAGAAGATCTTATAAAATTTAATTATGTAGAGAAAAATTTAGTTAAATACATTTTTGTATTGAATATTTTGTTAAGGGTTTTTATAGAAAATTTTTCTGAATTTTTTTTAGAAATTTTTCTTTTCTAAAAATTTTGTTTTAAGAAAATATTTTCTAAAAATTTTGTTTTAAGAAAAAATTTTCTAAAAATTTTGTTTCAAGAGAAAATTTTCTGAAAATTTTGTTTTAAGAGAAAATTTTCTGAAAATTTTGTTTTAAGAGAAAATTTTCTGAAAATTTTGTTTTAAGAGAAAATTTTCTGAAACTTTTGTTTTAAGAGAAAATTTTCTGAAAATTTTGTTTTAAGAGAAAATTTTCTGCAAATTTTATTTTAAGAGAAAATTTTCTGCAAATTTTGTTTTAAGAGAAAATTTTCTGCAAATTTTGTTTTAAGAGAAAATTTCTGCAAATTTTGTTTTAAGAGAAAATTTTCTGCAAATTTTGTTTTAAGAGAAAATTTTCTGCAAATTTTGTTTTAAGAGAAAATTTTCTGCAAATTTTGTTTTAAGAGAAAATTTTATGAAAATTTTGTTTTAAGAGAAAATTTTGTTTTAAGAGACAATTTTCTGAAAATGTTGTTTTAAGAGACAATTTTCTGAAAATGTTGTTTTAAGAGACAATTTTCTGAAAATGTTGTTTTAAGAGAAAATTTTCTGCAGAAAATTTTGTTTCAAGAGAAAATTTTCTGAAAATTTTGTTTCAAGAGAAAATTTTCTGAAAATTTTGTTTCAAGAGAAAATTTTCTGAAAATTTTGTTTCAAGAGAAAATTTTCTGAAAATTTTGTTTCAAGAGAAAATTTTCTGAAAATTTTGTTTTAAGAGAAAATTTTCTGAAAATTTTGTTTTAAGAGAAAATTTTCTGCAAATTTGGTTTAAAGGAAAATTTTATGCAAATTTTGTTTTAAGAGAAAATTTTATGCAAATTTTGTTTTAAGAGAAAATTTTCTGAAAATTTTGTTTTAAGAGAAAATTTTCTGAAAATTTTGTTTTAAGAGAAAATTTTCTGAAAATTTTGTTTTAAGAGAAAATTTTCTGAAAATTTTGTTTTAAGAGAAAATTTTCTGAAAATTTTGTTTTAAGAGAAAATTTTCTAAAAATTTTGTTTTAAGAGAAAATTTTCTAAAAATTTTGTTTTAAGAGAAAATTTTCTGAAAATTTTGTTTCAAGAGAAAATTTTCTGAAAATTTTGTTTCAAGAGAAAATTTTCTGAAAATTTTGTTTCAAGAGAAAATTTTCTGAAAATTTTGTTTCAAGAGAAAATTTTCTGAAAATTTTGTTTCAAGAGAAAATTTTCTGAAAATTTTGTTTCAAGAGAAAATTTTCTGAAAATTTTGTTTCAAGAGAAAATTTTCTGAAAATTTTGTTTTAAGAGAAAATTTTCTAAAAATTTTGTTTTAAGAGAAAATTTTCTGAAAATTTTGTTTTAAGAGAAAATTTTCTAAAAATTTTGTTTTAAGAGAAAATTTTCTGAAAATTTTGTTTCAAGAGAAAATTTTCTGAAAATTTTGTTTCAAGAGAAAATTTTCTGAAAATTTTGTTTCAAGAGAAAATTTTCTGAAAATTTTGTTTCAAGAGAAAATTTTCTGAAAATTTTGTTTCAAGAGAAAATTTTCTGAAAATTTTGTTTCAAGAGAAAATTTTCTGAAAATTTTGTTTCAAGAGAAAATTTTCTGAAAATTTTGTTTTAAGAAAAAATTTTCTAAAAATTTTGTTTTAAGAAAAAATTTTCTAAAAATTTTGTTTCAAGAGAAAATTTTCTGAAAATGTTGTTTTAAGAGAAAATTTTCTGAAAATATTGTTTTAAGAGAAAATTTTCTGAAAATATTGTTTTAAGAGAAAATTTTCTGAAAATTTTGTTTCAAGAGAAAATTTTCTGAAGATTTTGTTTCAAGAGAAAATTTTCTGAAAATTTTGTTTCAAGAGAAAATTTTCTGAAAATTTTGTTTCAAGAGAAAATTTTCTGAAAATTTTGTTTCAAGAGAAAATTTTCTGAAAATTTTGTTTCAAGAGAAAATTTTCTGAAAATTTTGTTTCAAGAGAAAATTTTCTGAAAATTTTGTTTTAAGAGAAAATTTTCTAAAAATTTTGTTTTAAGAAAAAATTTTCTAAAAATTTTGTTTTAAGAGAACATTTTCTGAAAATTTTGTTTTTAGAGAAATTTTCTGAAAATTTTGTTTTTAGAGCAAATTTTCTAAAAATTTTGTTTTAAGAGAAACTTTTCTAAAAATTTTGTTTTAAGAGAAACTTTTCTCAAAATTTTGTTTTAAGAGAAAATTTTCTAAAAATTTTGTTTTAAGAGAAATTTTTCTAAAAATTTTGTTTTAAGAGACAATTTTGTTTTAAATTATCTCTCAAGATGAAAATCTCTTAATTACGGTTTTATAAAAATATCTGGAAATTACCAAAGACGATGCTTAGTTTTACTTTAAACTTATATTTTATATCTCTGTTGCAATTTTGTATAATTAAAAACTTTAATTATTTTTATATTGAACAAATATTTTTTTTTAATTCTTAGAAAATGTTTAAAATTATTTAAAAATAATTTTTAAAATTCTGTGGGAATTTTAAGAAATATTTTTTTTTTGGTTAACAAATGCGTTTTTTTTTTTTGAAAACTTTCATTTCATTTGTGTAAACAATTCAAATATATTTCTTTACATTTTACATTATTATTCATGTAACGTAAAAAAATACACAATAAAAAATCTCTTTGTAAAAATAAAACAATTTCGAAGAATTTTGAACAAATGTTGCGGTTGTTTAATAAATTAATAATAAAATATTTTGTTGCAAAATGCTACAGCAGCAAAATATTAATGCTGCAGCATTTCAAAAGAAAAAAGGCAAACAAAGGAACAATGAGAAAAAATGATTAATATTGTGGACTGTAAATAATAAAGGATTTTTTTCTTGTGAAGAAAAATTAAATATTTGCATTTATTGGAAAAAAGAGTTAAATCAGTGATTTTCTGTTTTATTCAATTTTTCTATAATTTAAATAAAAATTTTAATATTTTTATAAAAAGTGAATTATGTTTTTTTATAATTTTCTCATTTTCCCAATCAGACTAATTTGTTTGATTTCGATATTTAAAGTGTCTTTTTTATCAAAATCACTTTGCAAACACTCATTTAAATGGTGAATTGCAATAAAATTGAAGTAAAAGTGAAATGAAATGAATAAAAAATAGAAAAAAATCATACTATTAAATGAATGAATGAATGAATGAATGAATGAGTGATTGAATGAAAGCATTTGTATGGTGTAAAATTGCTCTTGCATTTTAGTGACTGGCGGCCAATACCATCATAATTATGACGACCACAATTCAAGTTCAAATACCGCCATCAAGTCTAATGATAATTTTTTTCTTCTTCTATTTCTTTTTTAAATACCTGATTTTATTATTACGTTTGTAATTTGTAGCAAAAAGTAGAAAATGAGAGAAAAAAAGACTGCAATTATTTAGTCGCAAATTACCAGTATTTTCCTGCGAATTGTCTTTATTGAATTTCAAATATAATCATCAAACAAATCTATGATTTTTTCAGTTTTTTTATACCCTACACCAAATGCCTGTAACGGTTAAAAATAGTCTCACCATCATACCGAAAATAACTTCCTGAGTCGATTTAACCACATCGGTTCGGCTGGCTGGTTGCCCATGTAAAGCTTGTTCGCAAAGTACAGCTCGCAGTTTCGAAGATATGCTCATGAAATTTTGCACGTGCTTATATTTTTACCCAGGAATTATTGCCTATTGAAATTGAAATTATGATCGGTCCACTATAAGATATAGGCCCCATACAAATGTCCCTCTGAAATGGGATTTTTAGCACATCAAATTTCTAAATACAAAACATTTTTAACCATTTTGTGAGAAGTTTGTAACGGGCAAACAAAGTAGCCTCGCCACTTCTTAAGTATAATGTTCAACTCAGAAACACTTCCGTAGTCGATTTATCCATGTTCGTCCCTCCGATCGGCTGACAGTCTATGTTAAGCTTGTTCGCAATATACAGGACGCAGTTTTAAAGATATCTTCTTGAAATTTCATAAAAATCTATTTCACACATAAGCATAAATAATCAAAGCAAATTATGCGAGGGTCGTTTAAAAATTACCAACAATGTGATGTAGGGTGTTACATAGTCGGGGCGACTTTAATATTTTTTACTTGTTTTCCTTTTTTACTTTAATTTTAAACTTTGTGTTTAAATAGTTGTTGTTGTTGTTATTGGAAAATAAATTTTTATAGGAAAAACACAACAACATGTTTTACACTTACAGAAATTTTTGAAAAAGAAACGAGTTAACAAATTATTTTGATTTATTAAAGGAAGTTAAACAAATTAACAGACAAAAAAATGTGTGCAAGAAAAAAAACCTGACGAAGATTAGCAGATCCAGAAAAACGGTTATTCATGCGTTAGAAAGTTGTAACAAAATAGTTTTTTTTTCCAGAAACAAATAAAATTATGATTAAACAATACAAAAACAACAAAACTAGCAAAAATAATTATCTTCATGTTCCTGATTGTTTTATAATTGATTAATTTATTTTTATAGTTGAATTTATGATTTATTACATTTAATACGTGAAAGGGGTCATAATCCTTTAATGACATAAATTATAATGAAATTAATAGAAAAATGTTTTCAAAATAGGACTTTCAAAATAATTATGAGAGAAAACTCGAGGAAATTCTTCATTAAATTTTCTTTACTGAATTTTTTTTTATTAAATTTTCTTTATATAGAAAATTTGTACTAAATTTCCTTTATATAGAAAATTTTTACCGAATTTTCTTTATATAGAAAATTTTTACTAATTTTTTTTTTTCATAGAAAATGTTTACTAAATTTTCTTTATATAGAAATTTTTTAATAAATTTTCTTTATATAGAAAATTTTTAATAAGTTTTCTTTATATAGAAAATTTTTAATAAATTTTCTTTATATAGAAAATTTTTACTAAATTTTCTTTATATAGAAAATTTTTACTAAATTTTCTTTATATAGAAAATTTTTACTAAATTTTCTTTATATAGAAAATTTTTACTAAATTTTCTTTATATAGAAAATTTTTACTAAATTTTCTTTATATAGAAAATTTTTACTAAATTTTCTTTATATAGAAAATTTTTACTAAACTTTCTTTATATAGAAAATTTTTACTAAACTTTCTTTATATAGAAAATTTTTACTAAACTTTCTTTATATAGAAAATTTTTACTAAATTTTCTTTATATAGAAAATTTTTACTAAATTTTCTTTATATAGAAAATTTTTACTAAATTTTCTTTATATAGAAAATTTTTACTAAATTTTCTTTATATAGAAAATTTTTACTAAATTTTCTTTATATAGAAAATTTTTACTAAATTTTCTTTATGTAGAAAATTTTTACTAAATATTCTTTATGTAGAAAATTTTTACTAAATATTCTTTATATAGAAATTTTTTTCAAAATTTTCTTTATATAGAAATTTTTTACTAAATTTTCTTTATATAGAAAGTTTTTACTAAATTTTCTTTATATAGAAAATTTTTACTAAATTTTCTTTATGTAGAAAATTTTTACTAAATTTTCTTTATATAGAATATTTTTATTAAATTTCTTTAGAGAGAAAATTTTTATTAAATTTCTTTAGAGAGAAAATTTTTATTGAATTTTCTTTAGAGAGAAAATTTTTATTGAATGTTCTTTATAGAGAAATTTTTACTAAATTTTCTTTATATAAAAAATTTTTATTATTTTTTCTTTATATAGAAAATTTTTACTAAATTTCCTTTATATAGAAAATTTTTATTAAATTTTCTTTATACAGAAAATTTTTACTAAATTTTCTTTATATAGAAAATTTTTATTAAATTTTCTTTATATAGAAAATTTTTACTAAATTTTCTTTATATAGAAAATTTTTACCCAATTTTCTTTATATAGAAAATTTTTACTAAATTTTTTTTTACATAGAAAATGTTTACTAAACTTTCTTTATATAGAAAATTTTTACTAAATTTTCTTTATATAGAAAATTTTTACTAAATTTTCTTTATATAGAAAATTTTTACTAAATTTTCTTTATATAGAAAATTTTTACTAAATTTTCTTTATATAGAAATTTTTTTCAAAATTTTCTTTATATAGAAATTTTTTACTAAATTTTCTTTATATAGAAAGTTTTTACTAAATTTTCTTTATATAGAAAATTTTTACTAAATTTTCTTTATGTAGAAAATTTTTACTAAATTTTCTTTATATAGAAAATTTTTACTAAATTTTCTTTATATTGAAAATTTTTACTAAATTTTCTTTATATAGAAAATTTTTACTAAATTTTCTTTATATTGAAAATTTTTACTAAATTTTCTTTATATAGAAAATTTTTATTAAATTTTCTTTATATAGAAAATTTTTATTAAATTTTCTTTATATAGAAAATTTTTACTAAATTTTCTTTATATAGAAAATTTTTACTAAATTTTCTTTATATTGAAAATTTTTACTAAATTTTCTTAATAGAGAAAATGTCTAATATTTTCTTTATAATTTATTTTTAATTAATTTTTTATTAACTTCTCTTAATAAAGAAAAATTTTTGTAGACAATTTTCTCAAATTTTACTTAATTTTCGTAATAGAAAAATCTTTCTTAATACAGAAAATTTTCACATAATTTTTTAAATTTTTACTAAATTTTCTTTATAGAAAAATTTTCACTAGTTTTTTTTTAGAAAAATTTTTAAAACAATTTTCTTTACATGCAAACATTTTTCCTTTCTTGAATAAGGAATTTTTTATTGAAATTGTTTCATGAGAAAATTTTTTTCAAAATCATTAAAATCTGTTTTAAGAGAAATTATTTTCAAGTTCTATTTTTAGAGAAAATTTTCTAGAGCAAATTTTAGAAGAAAACCTTCTCAAAAATTTTGTTTTAAGGGAAATTATTCTCAAAATTATCTCTTAATTTTTCTAAAAAATCTCTTTTAAATTTTATCATCTTTCTATTATAAAAAAGTGTTATATTGAAAGAGAAAAAAGTACATTTTCTTAAAATTTCCTTTTAATGGTAATATTGTTAAAATTCTCTTTTAAGAGAAAGTGTTCTCAAAATTCTGCTAAAAGAGAAATTTTTTTCTAAAAAAATGTTTTAAGAGTAAATTTTCTCAAAATTACCCTTTTTAAAATTCTCTTTGAAGAATAATTTTCTCAAAATTCTCTCTTAAGGAGACATTTTTTCAAAATTCTATTTGAAAGGAAAATCTTCTCCAGATTCTATTTGAAGAGAAAATGTTCTCAAAATTCTCAATATTCTTTAAAAAGAAAATTTTCTCAAAATTCTCTTTGAAGATAAAATTTTCTCAAAATTCTCTTAAAAGATTTTCTCAAAAGTCTATTTTAAAAGTAAATTTTCTCAAAAATCTCTTTTAAGAGTAAATTTTATCAAAATTCTCTTTTAAGAGAAAATTTTCTCAAAATTCTTTTTGCAGAGAAAATTTTTTCAAAATTCTCTTTGAAGAGAAAATTTTCTCAAAATTCTCTTTTAAGAGTAAATTTTCTCAAAATTCTCTTTGAAGAGAAAATTTTCTCAAAATTCTCTTTTAAGAGTAAATTTTCTCAAAGTTCTCTTTTAAGAGTAAATTTTCTCAAAATTCTCTTTTAAGGGAAATTTTTTCTCGAAATTCTTTTTGCAGAGAAAATTTTCTCAAAATTCTCTTTGAAGAGTAAATTTCTCAAAATTCTCTTTTAAGAGTAAATTTTCTCAAAATTCTCTTTGAAAATAAACATTTTCTCAAAATTTTCTTTTAAGAGTAAATTTTCTCAAAATTCTCTTTAAAGAGAAAATTTTTTCTATTTGCTATGTTTGCGTATTGTTTGGCGGCCGTTGATCTGAAGAGTGTAAGAGTTTGTTATTTTATAAAATGATTTTGATACAATCAGTTATATTTGAATATAATTCTCCTAAATATTTTTTATCAATCACTTTAATAAACTTCTTATGTCCAGGTTCAATTTACCAAAAAAAAGGTATTTTTATTTTTCTCTCGAATCGTGTTATTTTATTTCACTTCACCTCGTAATGCAAAACTTTGTTACACATTTTTTCAGATTTTCAAAGAAAATAATCTTTTATACTCAAGAGTGATCAATCAAATTCATTTAAATTTATTCCTTTCGTTCTTGTTGTTGTTATTATTGTTAATATTTTCTTGTAAAGTAATTTTTGTTTTTTTTATTTTTTGTCCATAAAAAATTATACTCATCAATCAATAGATCTGCAGAGAAAAAAAGTTGTAAATAGATTCACAGAAAAAAATTCTTTGGTGTAAACAAAGCAGATACAGATTTGTTAAAACAACAACAACAACTACAAATAAATTACATGAAAAGGAAAATTTCGAAAAGGACTTTAGTTGTTTGAAAGGGTTAAACAAAAATTAGAACACTCGAACACTGGGGGCCATCCAAAGATGAGGCTGGTCAGGCCTCATGTGACAGAAAAGTTTCCAAATCGATTTTTTGGAAATAATTCTATTATATTTGAACCGTTAGATATATTTCAACGAAATTTCACATAATTAGAGCTGAGTTGTTTCCGAGTTGATTTGAAGCAGTGCAGACACCTTTCTGTTCTTCAGCATAGTCGGTGATACTCCAAAGTTGGTCTAATCGAAAATTTTGATTTTTTTTTTTAATTCGCCCGAAAATTTATTTGTGAAGGTGACTAAATTTGAACGGTCAACGAATGCATCACTGATCAGATAACAGTCCGTAAGATTCATGGAAAATATCTCAGCTCTAAATATGTAAAATTTCATTTAGATATTTTAACGGTTTAAAAGTTATAGAATTATTTCCAAAAACAATTGATTTGAAAGTTCGGTTAGCTTAACCAATTTCTTTATTCCCAAATTTTATACCTTTTGTAGGGTGTTTTTTTCTCATTTTTTTGTATAAAAAAATAAGAGGAAAATTACACAACAACAACTGTGAAAACTTTTATATTTCCAATAAACATTCGTAAAACAGAAACATCATAAAGTTTTTCATGTTTTAAAGAAGTTATCAAAACTCATGTCTATACTCATGTACACACACACTATCACAAACACACATGTGTGTGTGTGTGTTTTGTAAAAGTGTGTTCGTCAAATGTTGTAAGTCTAAATTAATATATTTTATATTGTGTAATACAAAATAACAACTACACATGACTACAATAACAACAACAACAAATAAAAATGTTACATTGTTACAACAACATAATTTTTATATGTTTTTCCATTTATTTTGCCATAAAACCCATCCCATTGTGCAATGCATTTGATACTGAACTATAAAAAAACATAAAACTATATTTTTTTTTACAGTGAAATTGTATCTTCTAGTGAATTTCCTTTTTAGGACTTAATCATCATTAAAATCGATAACACATTGTTAACATGTAAAAATATTTCAATTAAAAGAAAAAGATTAAGGATTTGAATGATTTAAAAAAGAAAATATTTAAATTCTAACGGTTTTATGACAAATTAAATATTTTTCAACAGAACCTTTTAGGGATTTTTTTTTGAAAATAACTCTATAAGTTTGGAGATAAAGTATATTTTCCAATTGAAATTTCTAATAGACATTTCTCAGGTATTTTCCAATTGATTTGGAGAATAACATGTTTCTAGAGGGTCCTGGTGTCAAAGAGTGGATCTCCAAAATTGCGAAAATTTAATTTATAAGTTTCTGTGAACATTTGCATATTCCTTGGTCCCGAAAAGAGCTAAAAATATATACTCTTCCAAAAGACCTTAAAAATACTTTGGAAATAATTGTGTAAAATTTCACTAAAATATATTTAACGGTCATAAAGATACTGAATATTGTTTAACAAAAAGTGTTTAGTTTAAAAAAAAATCTAACATTTTTAATTTCGATGGACTTTTGAAAAATCTACCAAATTTTAAATACTTTTACAAATATAATATGGACCAAATCATCCGTAATGCAGGACTTTAAAAAGATTCCTAATTTTTCGTTTCAATATATCCAAAATTACAATCATAAAGCCAACATTTAGTTACTTTGCAAAGAGAAATGTTTTCAAAATCCACATATCAAATTTTAGATAGATCGGTCCACAATCGACCGTAGATCACATACAGATCCACTTCAAAAAAAATGTCAGAACTGTAGGAATATTTCTTTAATTCAAGAATTATATTCCCTTAAATGTCAGAAACAAATTTTGATAGTATCAATCCATAAATTCCTATTTTACACCCACTTCCGAAAATCACTTTAATCGAAAATCTCACATAAATTTGTGTGAAAATAATTTCAAGAAGTTTAATCATAAATAATGAAATCCGATTGGACGAGAGAGATTTGGACAAAAAACTTAATTTGCACTTTTCATAAAAAAATTTCAATTTTTATATAAAATTAGCAGACCCGGCAAACTTCGTGCCAAAAACAAATTGTTTTCTATGGGTGACACGCCTCCCGCTGATATTATCCTTCCTACATTTCGACAAGTAAAACAGTTTCTGTAGAAAGATCTATCGCTATTATATTTTGCATGGCGGTAACCCTCCTCCTGATCTTATCCATCCTACTTTTGGTCCAGTAAAACAGTTCCTTGAGGAAGTTCCTTGAGGAACTGTTATAGTTCTTTAGATATTCGATAATCAATATTTGATTTGTATGCGGGGTACTTCCCCCTCTTGTCCTACCCGACCAACGTTTTGTCCAGTAGAAGTGGTTGGAACAAAATTTTAGAGCTCTCGCTATTATATTTCTTTAGATATTTGAAAATCAATATTTGCCTTGTAAGGAGAGGACCTCTCCCCCTGGTCCTATTGGAATTTTTTTATAGTTTATGATATTTTCGGGTATTTTGGAATCATTCTGTGACATCAAAATTGGCCCAGCCGTTTTAGAGTCTATATGTTACATAGATACATACATACATACATACATACATACATACATACATACATACATACACATATACATTCATACATACACACTTCCTATTCTGTGTATATAAATGTTACTTCGGATTCGGATCATTTTGGAAAAATTTCATCAAAATTAGCTCAGCTATTTAAAAGTCTATACATTACACACATACAAACAGCTTTATTTTTTCATTAAAAATTTATTGTCGCTAAAAATTTCAATTTTTAAAAATTTTAAATTTTTATGAAAAATTAAAAAGTTAAAAAAAAAAATAATTTTTTCTAAAAATTTAAAATATTTTTTTGGAAAAAGTTCAATATTTCTCTTAAAGTTTAAATTTTAAATTAAATTTTTATAATTTTTTTATACAAAAATTAATTTTTCACCATAAATTTTCACTTTTTTAGAAAAAAAATCATATAAAATTAATTTTTTGCAAAAATTTAATTTTTCAATAAAAAGATTCAATAATCACTAAAAATTCAAATTTAATTTTTGCAAAAAATCTAAAAATGTTATTTTTCATAAAAAAAATATTTTTTTTTTTCACTAAAAATTGAATTTTCAACTAATATTTTTAAAATTTCTTTAAATTTAGTTTTCACTAAACATGAAATTTTTAAACGAAAATGTGGTATTTTTTTGTTAATAAAATTTTAATTTTTATCTAAAAAAATATATTTTTTAGAAAAAAATTTCAATTTTCAAAAATTTTAATTTTCGAAAAAAAAAAATAAAAATAAAATAATAATAATAATAATAATAATAATAAATAAAAATTTAAATTTTTATAAATATTTAAATTTTTCACAAACAAGATTACTTTTTACATTAAAAATCGAATTTTTCGTTTTTTTTTTTTTTTTCAGAAAAAAATTCTGTACTAAAAATCGAATTTTCAACTAATTTTTAAAATTTTCTTTAAATTTAATTTTCACTCGAAATGTAATTTTCACAAAAAAATGTAATAATTCACTTACGTTTTAAGATTTTTTTTTAATATTTTTTCACAAAATTTTATTTTCTCTCTAGAAATTATTGAATAACATTTTTAGCAATTATCGCAAATTAAAGTCCATTTTCCATTTGCCATCATATAAATTGCATTAAATATATTAAAGTGAAAAATATCTCTTTCAATAATAATTTGACATAATTCCGAGAAATAATTATAAATTTTATTGTTTCATTTATTGATTTTTCAAAATTAATTATAATTATTATTTCGAAAAGAACATTATAATGATAACGGTAAATATGAAAAAGGATTAAATGGCAAAATTACATTATCGTTTATTATGGCTTTTTGTTTTAATAACGTTAGAGCTGGTCAAGCTCGACTATTCAATATCCTACACCACATTGTTTTTTTTTTTTTAAATGACAGTGACGAAAAATGTATGAACAACCCTCGTATGATTCGTTTTTCTAATTTATTTTATGAATTAAATTGATACTAGAATTTATGTAAAATGTATGCGTTTGAAAATGATTTTTTCTGGGGAGTTATAGTGGAGATAGAAGAAATGATAGACCGACTCTCGTATAATTTCGAAAATCATGTTTTGATTGTATTTATCTTATTGTGACCAGTTGCCAATACAATAGCAATGTGCATGTGAGATTTATTACCTTCAAAGTGGAATTTGGAAGGGGGCTTCTATGGAGCCTATGAGAAGTAATGGACCAATCTTGCATAATTTGGAACATCGATTATCAATATCATAAGACATATTAGTGTTGAACTTCGTTGAAATTGCTTTATATGTAGTACTTTTATGGTCTTTAGCCCCAAAACCGGTATGACTTTTACTATGGCAGCTGCCTGATATATTGGAACGAATATGAAAAATACAAACAGGCGGATGGGCAGACATCGTTAAATCAATTCAGATAGTTATAATGAATTGAACGGTATACTTAAAGGTGGGTGTTACACCATTTTTTTCTGTATGTTACAAACATTAGCACAAACCCATAATACCCCTACTACCTACGGTGGTGTAGGTGTAGGGTACAATAAAAAAGGTAGATTTCTAGTTCCAAAAACATTTAAAATCTTTTCGATGAAATATATATACGTTTTATGGGTTCTTTTGATTCCCTATAAAAAGGGAATCAAAAATTCAGAATTTGCTTTCCAACGGTGTACAAGTTTAATAATGTAAAACGAAAATTCTTTAATTTTTATCAAGTAAAATTTAAAATCATAAAAAAATGTTTGATCGAATAAATTTAATAATTTTAATTATAAATATCTACACTTGTGCCATACACCAATACTACAATAAAATAATAAATTAAATTTAAAATAAATTAAAAGAAAAAAAGAATGAAAAATTAAAGCCAGAAATCATTTCTGCCATGACAACAATTTAAACCACATCACATGTGTACAAAACACACACAAACATACAAATACACAAACATTTACTCACAAGTTTCTAAAGTTATTGAATATTTTCCATAACCAACAATGCAACCTGCAAACATTGCTGTTGGGGAAGTGGGTTAGAAGAGTCTGCTTGAAGTTGAAATTCATCGCCAAAGTCATCTTCAAAGTATCATAAAAATCATCTTCTATCGGAAAATATTATTTCTCTTCGAAGTAGCTTTACGGCGACTCTTAAAATACACTTCTGGAAGTGACTCGGAAGTTACTTCCGGCAGTGACTAATAAGACTCTTCTGTATGTGACTTAAAAAAAGAAGAGTGTCATCTTATTTTGGTATTGTAATTATTTAATATTTTAGATTAAAACTTTTTCCCGGTTCTTAATTAAAGAAAAATAGTTATTCACTCATAACCACAACAACAATATCACTGAACTTCTTACTCCAACTCAACCGAGAAAGAAATTACGGAATAAACAATAATATATTTTTTGGAAATTCTTGAAATATCCCCTAAAAAACTTCTGGAAGACTCTTCCTTTAATACTTCAAAAACGATTTAGTGACAATAATAATGTATTTTGTTTTTGTAACTCTTGTAATATCTTCTGAATAACTTTTGGAAGTCACTTCTTTAAATACTTCGTAAAGATCAAGTGACAAAAGTAATATATTTTGTTTTATTTATCATCTACGATCTTCTAAATAACTTCCGAGAATATTAAGTCACATATTTTTTTTGTTTTTGTAAACTATCTACTATCTTCCTAACATCTTCTGGAAGATTCTTTCTTATATACTCCGAGAATATCAAGCGGCAATAATAATTTATTTTGTTTTTATCTACTATCTTCTAAATAACTTCTGGAAGACGCTTCCATCTATACACTAAGGAGATGAGGTGACCTTAAGTAACATATTTTGTTCAAAAGTTACCAAGAAGTGGCGTCCACAACAATTCTAACTTCCAAATGTTTGAAGGGTAAATACAGAAAATAACAGAAGTATGGCAACACTCACACATATATGGAATGGAACCAAAAAAAAAAAGGAAATTCCATATGCAATATCTGCTCTCAAACACAAAAAAGCCACTGCTTTCATTCTTATAGAGGGAAAAAGAGATAAATTCACACATAAAACTGATACACAATGAATTGTATTTGAGGAAATAAAATAAAAGAGAATGATGGAAATTAAAGAAAGATGCTAAATGGAATATGAGAAAGTAATTGGAACAGGGATGTCGAAGTTGGTTTTTTTTTTGGATAAGAATTTGATTTTTTAAATTGCAACAGTTCATTAGCACCGTTCTGTACGGAACAACATATGTTCCCACTTTTGAATCATAATTGCTTTTGTAACTAATCGACTTTCTTAACTGACGAAACCAATAATAATGTGTCTGCACATTTTTGGCGACTCTAATACTTTAAGAGATTTCAATCTTCTTAAAGATATTTAAAATCGAATGTTCAAGTATCCACTGTTGTACCATCCTATTTTGGCCTGGGCGTTCTGATTTTTTGAATAAACAAATCGAAATATAATTCATTAAAGATTTTAATTTAAATCGCCAAACTCGTGTGTAAATTGAAACAAACTAAGTCCTGTATGTTCCTTTCGTTAATGTGACACAAAATCGGACCAGCCTTAAGTCTCCATCGTACCCAATTCAATTCAATATCTCATATAAAGAATAAATTGTAGCCAAAAAAAGTCCCAAAACTAGAGGTATGAAGTCTTGGGCTTCAGTCAGTGTATTTGTTAAATCGCTTTCTAGTTAAACAAATCAGAGAAAATCTAAGGGGCTTGAAATTCCCAAACATATTATGGGACTCTAAAGAATAAAATATCTTGGCAAAATCTAATGACAGTCAAAAAGATCAATCGGTATTGAATGTCTTGAAATCTTTCTGATCGTATGTTTCTTCGACTTGTTAATCCAATTAAAATATTTTCGGCTTGCCGACCTCCCTCTTATTATATTAATCTTGATGAATGGACGAAATCGGATATTGATAAATTTTCTTACAGAGATCTTCTTGATGTATCTAGTGCTGCCGTCTTTTTGAGAAACCTAGTTAATCGGACTTGCCTTATAGTATCCTTATGTGAAGAGAATATGAGAGGGACAGGTTCTTGAAAATCATGGACCGATATTTTATCTTAAGATGATTCCATCTTGCGATTTGAGAACTTAATAAAAATTAAAAAAAATGAATTTTACTATATTTTGATAGGATTTGTGGGCAGATCTTTGCCCCTAGTTCATTCAAATGTTGATAACTCTTTTTTTTTTGTTGTTTCAATCTCAGATAATAATAATTTTTAACGGATTCTGATATATTTATCGATATATTTTCAAATTTTGTCAGATTCCCTAATCTGACACATTATTTTTCCAAACAAGTTTGGGAGCTATTTCAAGCCCACAAATTTAAAAAAGCTAAAATATATGTGATGGATAAATATCGTCCCTCGTTTTTATATTTCATATATTTTATTTAATAAGTTACGCCACTTACCGATTGATAGCTTAAGAAGGATAAAGATCATTGTAGCAGAAATTGTATAAAATGTGTTGCTTAGTTGGAGAGCCTGCGCATACCTTTCGCATAGACGCACGATTAGATCGCTTCATCGTTCCCGCCTAGCAATACTCACTAGCGCTACACACAGAGCCATTAAGGAGCATATGGCTGCTTAGACCGCTTCGTTGCATTTGCTTTTTAAGGCACTATCGGTAATAGGCTAAATCACTGTTCGGTGGTTAGACCGCCGGCAGTTGATTTGATTGAAGAGAGTGGAAGATTGTAAAGTAGGAGCATTTGGTGGTTCGTTGTTCTTGTCTAATAATCTCCACTAGCTCCACACAAAAAGTAATTGAGAAGGTAGATCGTATGGTGGTTATACAGCTTTATTGGTTTAACAACTCGACACACTGTCGGCACCGCAGAGAGAGAGAGAGAGAGAAATATTGTGAATCTGGTACTTCTAGTGGTTAGACCTCTTTGTTGTATCGAGAAGAAAGAGCGTCTGGTGTTTACACCGCTACGGTGCCCTTTCCTATTGATGCACTGGAGGCTAATCATCCAAATTGTGGTTAGACCGCTTGCATAGCATGTGTGAGGAGAAAGAGATAGCGATCTGTTGAAAGAGTAGCTTGAAAGATGGTTTAAAATAAAGAAAACGTCTGTGTTCACTCTTTATTTTCACATACCCACAAAAGTAACTGACACCGACGAATACCTATACCCCAGCTGAGAGCGAAAACGTGGCATTACAAAGACAAGTCGAAAATGGTTAAAATTTATTTTTTCGTAATATCTCTGAAACTCTAAGAGACACTTGTAAGCATACTTTTTTTAGAGAATTACAAAGATTATCTACATATAACAGTTCATTTGGCTCAATTCATAGGGTTTTATACTCCTCCAAATGAACTCGAAAACATCTTTGATCTAAATATATGAAATTTCATTTTGATATCTCTTACCATTTCAAAGTTGCAGAATTACTTTCCTAAAGTATCAATTTGATCACTCTGTGCATCCCTGTTTAACACCCTAAAGATGATTACACTAAATCATCATTTCGTATCTGTTCCACTCTATTAACAGGATGGTTATTAATGTTTTTGTTGGAATAATAAAATAAACGATCAAAAAATCTCTGCTCTAAATATTTTTCATTTTTAATTCTAACAAATAACAAAATACGATTATTTATTATCTTTTTTTGTACAAAAAAAAAAACAAGGAGATAACACCTTTAGTATTTTACCATTATTTTGTAGGGTACAAAGAATAACTTTTGTAATGAATGGAATTCCATTACATGTCATAATAACAATTGTATGTTTAAATAGGACAAACACATAGAAACATATAACTTCACACATGTGAATAGAAAAGAATATAAATACATTTCACATATACTCATACATTTATATACAATGTGATATATATATATATAGAAAATCAAGTATCTAAATATATATATTTTTATAGGAAAAGTCAACTAAAGTAAATCTTTAGATCTTAACATGTTTCATAGTTTTCAATCCATAATAAAAACATATTCACTCACATTTATTTAAAAGTTCTCACACTCTTTTAGTAAATACAACAAAAAAATTAATAGAGAGGGAAATTATGAGAACGAGGGGCCTTTTAAGTTCTTGATTATTTTGTACAAAGAATGATTTTGGTTTTGATGGTGTTTTTTAAATAGACATCGGGAAATCAAGGGCTTAATTTCTATTCGTTTGTTGACAAATAATAATTTTATAGTGTTAATAACCAAGACATTACCTTTTCGCTTCTCTTAGAATAAAGAGTGGTAGCACTTTTTTGTAAAACGTCTTAGTTATTATGTTTAAAGTCAACTAATTGAATATATTATTCATCTGATAAAAATGTCTTATCAGAAAAACTAGGTCCTACAACAAGTTATCCAAGTCTTCAAAGGTCTTCCTTCAAACTGTTTCCAAATGTTATTAATCAGTACTTAGAGAACTTGATAGAAAACCTGGCTCATTTAGAGGAAATGGTCTACATGATGTTTCAAAACCCAGAAAACATAAAGCTTTTTCAAAAGAGCTCCCAACACATCCGGTATTAAAGCGGCCCCTTAAGCTCAGTGCTCAGACAATTTGGTACAAAAAGTTAAAGCTAATAAAAGGCTCACAAACTTGCTGTCAGGAACGCTGCTAATAATTTAAGACCAAAGACAGAGAACAGAAATTGAAGTCCAGTTTTCTAAGAAGAACTCGTTCTGCTGGATAATTGAGGACGAAACGTCAAAAACGTCTTTGGTCAAAAATTTTATGGTCGAAAGAATGTGGAAGTAAAGTTCGATGCCCAAAAGCAGTCAAAATTTTTCAAAAAGTTGTTGGCTCTATATATACCGAAAGGAATATTTCTTATGCTTCCATTTATAAGAATTAATAATGTGTGGCCTTATTTTTAGCCTGATTTAGCATTCTGCAAGTGTGGTAAACAAGCCCTTAAGTGGTAGATGAACAATAATGTGGTATTTTTACCAAGAGAGACAAACTCTCCAAACTGCAAGGAGCAAGGGTCTGTAAAGTGATCTTGTTGAAATCTCCCAGATAATTGTTGGCTCTTAAAGAAAGCAGAAAATAAAATCATGAAAAAAGGTGTCCAAAGGTATGGAAGATTTTAAATGGAGATGAAGTACAAGCAAAGTGACAGAAATAATTGTAAAACGTTCAGGGATGGGTTTTCGAAAAAGTTTCAAAATTTTGTAATAATAACTTCAATCAAATAAATAATTTAAAACTGTAAATTCAGTGGCTTCGTTGTAATTAACATATATGTATGTTAAGAATTTTCCGATCTCACTCCTTCTTAAAATGAAAGAAAGAAGAGCACAATGACTAGCAAAAATTCATAGAAGGCATTTTCTAAAACCCTCTTCATATCTTAATTTTCCCACTCATAAGTAAATGGTTGCTGAACCACAAACATCATAACAAATACATTCAAAAGGACTTAAACAAAAGACATTGCAAAATTGCAATAGAAGAATTGCAAAAACAAAATGAAAAAGATATTAATAATAAATGGGAAATGTTCAACTTTTAACTGCAACCAACTGCAAAAAATGGATAAGACACATATGCACACATACACACACATACACAGATGCAGACATATATAAATGTATATATTGTATATTAGCAACCACTCAACCCACACACTACTAAATACTTTGTAATAAAAACAATAATAATTCCTTTTTTGCTTTTGTTAGTGGTAGAAATACAAATACAAATACAAAGAAATAACTATTTATAGCTTCGGGTAAAATGTGAGTTATTTCATTCAAACAAACATTTCACACATTATCTATTTTCTATATCCTTTTTACAACTACAGTCCCTGTTGCTGCCTCTGTCTCTGCCTCTGTTGCCTCTATTTGTTATTTAATATGAAGAAAAGGACAATTGTTAGAAGAAGCATTATTGGAACAGAACTCTTTTTTACATTTCTACACAAATGATTTTTTCGTTTTAATATAAATTTGTGATATTTTATAATTGTGGAGGAAAACAAATCGAATTGTTTTAGAAAACCAAGTTTTTTATTCCAGCTAAACGAAATTATTTAATTAAAGTTGATATTGAGATTTATTAAGTTTAAACAAAAATTTATACAATTTACCGCGATTAATGCATCACAGCAGTTTTAGTTCTGTTCTAGTTCAGTTCTAGTTCAGTTCTAGTTCAGCTCCAGTTCAGTTCTAGTTCAGTTCTAGTTCAATTCTAATTCAATTCCAGTTCAGTTCGAGATCAGTTCCAGTTCAATTATAGTTCAGTTCCAGTTCAGTTCAAGTTCAGTTCTAGTTCAGTTCGAGATCAGTTCCAGTTCAGTTTGAGATCAGTTCCAGTTCAGTTATAGTTCAGTTCTAGTTCAGTTCAAGTTCAGTTCTAGTTCGGTTCTAGTTCAGTTCTAGTTCGGTTCTAGTTCAGTTCTAGTTCAGTTTGAGATCAGTTCCAGTTCAATTATAGTTCAGTTCTAGTTCAGTTCAAGTTCAGTTCTAGTTCGGTTCTAGTTCAGTTCTAGTTCAGTTCGAGATCAGTTCCAGTTCAGTTCGAGATCAGTTCCAGTTCAATTATAGTTCAGTTCTAGTTCAGTTCAAGTTCAGTTCTATTTCAGCTCTATTTCAGTTCCAGTTCAGTTCCAGTTCAATTCTAATTCAATTCCAGTTCAGTTCGAGATCAGTTCCAGTTCAGTTCGAGATCAGTTCCAGTTCAGTTCGAGATCAGTTCCAGTTCAGTTATAGTTCAGTTCTATTTCAGCTCTATTTCAATTCTAGTTCAGTTCCAGTTCAATTATAATTCAATTCCAGTTCAGTTCGAGATCAGTTCTAGTTCAGTTATAGTTCATTTCTAGTTCAGTTCTATTTCAGCTCTATTTCAGTTCTAGTTCAGTTCCAGTTCAATTCTAATTCAATTCCAGTTCAGTTCGAGATTAGTTCCAGTTCAGTTATAGTTCAGTTCTAGTTCAGTTCTATTTCAGCTCTATTTCAGTTCTAGTTCAGTTCCAGTTCAATTCTAATTCAATTCCAGTTCAGTTCGAGATTAGTTCCAGTTCAGTTCAAGTTCAGTTCTAGTTCGGTTCTAGTTCAGTTCTAGTTAAGTTCTATTTCAGCTCTATTTCAGTTCTAGTTCAGTTCAACTTCAGTTCTATTTCAGCTCTATTTCAGTTCTATTTCAGCTCTATTTCAGTTCTAGTTCAGTTCTAGTTCAGTTCTATTTCAGCTTGATTTCAGTTCTAGTTCAGTTCAATTTCAGTTCCGGTGCAGCTCTAGTTCAGTTTAAGTTCAGTTCCAGTTCTAGTTCCGTTCCACTTCAAGTTCAATTCTAGTTCAATTTCAGTTCAGTTCTAATTCAGTTCAAGTTCAGTTCTAGTTCAGTTCGAGATCAGTTCTAGTTCAGTTCCAGTTCGGTTCTAGTTCAGTTCTAGTTTAGTTCCAGTTCGGTTCTAGTTCAGTTCCAGTTCGGTTCTAGTTCAGTTCTACTTCAGTTTTAGTTCAGTCCTAGTTCAGTTATAGTTCAGTTCGAGATCAGTTCCAGATCTAGTTAAGTTCTATTCCAGCTCTATTTCACTTCTAGTTCAGTTCCATTTCAGTTCTATTTCAGCTCTATTTCAGTTCTATTACACTTCTATTTCTATTCTAGTTCAGTTCCAGTTCTAGTGCAGTCAAAATATAATATCAAAGAAAATTTGAAAAAAAAAAAAAAAAAAAATAGCAGCATTTCATTTCTTCCTTTGACTTGGACGACAACTCTTCATTCATTCATTTAAAAAATCATTTCAACTCTTTTATTGCAGAAAAACTTTATTATTTTTTCTTTCATTTCGCAATTTTTATTTTAAAAGTAACAAACATGAGTTTGATTTCAAGTGGAGTCCAAACGACTCTAGAATCTAGAGTTCTATTAAAAACAATTTTCTCATAGTTTTTGTTTTGTTTTTGTGTTTTTTGTTTCTTATTCAGCAATTCAAAGTCCATCACATGACAATTTAGAAAAAGAGTAAAATTGCATAAAATGGTTTGTTATTTTAGAAAAGAGAGGAAAACAAATGCAGCAATAAAATTGAACTGGAAACTTTTGCATCTAAAGAATCGAGTACATAAAACTTTATTTCTATTTTATTCAATTCCATTTTATGACTTTTATTTGTGCTCCACACTTATGACTTATTTTTTAAACATTTTTTACTTCTTTATTTCAATTATTTATTTATTTATTTATTTATTTAGTTTAAGTTTATTTAGCAAAAATAATAGTTTTTTTTTGTATTTCTGTGTTGGCTTTAACTGCTGCTGCTATCAGATTTAGTTTATTTGTTGAGAAAAAATGCAAAATTTATAAAGTTTATTTTATTTAAGTCGAGTGTAACCTTGTAATTCTATTCCACACTTGACATTAAATAATTATTTTAGAAAAACTTTGCCAAGAATATTTTTTATTTTTATGACTTTTTACAAAACAAAGAGCAAAAGTTTTATATAAATTAAGGTATGTTAGATGATAATGTACTTTAAATCGTGATATTAAACAGGAACCTGAACTGAATTCAGTAGAGGAATTTCATTAGATCATTACAATTAAAGAAATATTTTTATATTTTAGTTATGAAGAGAAAAATAATTAAAATTAACATTTAAATATTTAAAGTGTTTTTGACATTTTCTATTGAAAGACAAAAATTTAAAAATATTTTCAGGCAACAGACAACTAAATTAGATTTAGAACTGATCTATAACTGAACTAGCATTGAACTAGGACTGAACAAGATCTGAACTAGAACTCAAGTAGAACTGAACTAGAACTGAACTTGAACTGAACTAGAACTGAACTAAAACTGAACTAGAACTGAACTTGAACTGAACTAGAACTGAACTTGAACTGAACTAGAACTGAACTAAAACTGAACTAGAACTGAACTTGAACTGAACTAGAACTGAACTAAAACTGAACTAGAACTGAACTAGAACTGAACTACAACTGAAATAGGACTGAACTATAACTGAACTAAAACTGAACTAGAACTGAACTAGAACTGAACTAGAACTGTGCTAGAACTGAACTGGAACTGAACTAGAACTGAACTGGAACTGAACTGGAATTGAACTTGAACTGAACTAGAACTGAACTGGAACTGAACTTGAACTGAACTAGAACTAGAACTGAACTAGAACTGAACTAGAACTGAACTTGAACTGAACTAGAACTGAAATAGGACTGAACTAGAATTGAACTAAAACTGAACTAGAACTGAACTTGAACTGAACTAGAACTGAACTAGAACTGAACTAGAACTGAACTAGAACTGAAATAGGACTGAACTAGAACTGAACTAAAACTGAACTAGAACTGAACTAGAACTGAACTAGAACTGTGCTAGAACTGAACTGGAACTGAACTAGAACTGAACTGGAACTGAACTGGAATTGAACTTGAACTGAACTAGAACTGAACTGGAACTGAACTTGAACTGAAGTAGAAGTGAACTATAACTGTACTAGAACTGAACTAGAACTGAACTAGAACTGAACTAGAACTGAACTTGAACTGAACTAGAACTGAACTAGAACTGAACTGGAACTGAACTAGAACTGAACTGGAACTGAACTAGAACTGAACTAGAACTGAACTTGAACTGAACTAGAACTGAAATAGAACTGAACTAGAACTCAACTAGAGCTGAATAGGAATTGGACCAAAAAAAATAATATGAATTTTATTCTGTTTATTCATTTGGGCAATAATTTTATTGAAACAATCTTTTTTCAATAATTTTTATATTCTTCTGTAATTTCAACAATTTTTTATCAAATTAATTATGACAATAAGAAAATAAATATTTATCAATCTCTCAATAGTAAAACATAAAAATTTCATATAAAATTTTAAATAAATTTAATAAAATTTTATATTTTTTATGTTTTTTTTTCACTTAATCACACATGAAATTTCTTAGAGTCCACATACGCCCACAAAATTCAATACAAATCAGACGCTGATATTTCCAGTTTCAATTTGAAATGTATATGTGTGTGTGTGTGTTTGTGTGTATAAACGTATGACCGTCTCTTGATTGTCAGTCACTTTAAAGTTTTTGAGAAACCATGTGCTGCAGATTTTTATATAAAAATCAAACTCTGAGATACTTTCGTCCGTATTTGGTCATGACAAGTTATTGGCATTTGTTGGTGATTGAGAAGGCGTATTTTTATTTTGTATTTAATTCAATCTGTTCAACAAATTTTTGTTGTTGTTGTTTTATTTTTATTGAACTTAAATTTGTTTGTCTTTTTATAGAGAAATTGAGAAATTAAAAATTTATTTTGGCACAAAAATATGTTTATTACGCATAGAATTTCAGTTATTAAGATTATTTTGGGAATTGGTCAGATGATGATGATTATGATGATGAAAAATCCAAAAATACAATAAATAAAAGAAGAAGAATTAAGAATTATATAATTGAGTTTTTGTAGCTTAAAATATTGTGAAAAGAATTTAGGCCTTAATTTATGTTCGATTCCAAAAAAAAGTTGTAGGCTTAAAATTAATTATGAAACTTAATTTGGTTATAATTAACTTTAGTTGTAGTTGTTTGGAATATTTTTCTGTTTTTCTAATTTTTACCAGGAAATAAAGTTGAAATTAAATTTTCATAATTTAATGTAAATTTATGAAATTTTCGAAAAATATTGAAACGCCTGTTGGTTGAAAGGAGTGCAGTCGAATAATTCTTAACATTAAACTTACAGTTTTATATTTATACTATACTGGCAGACTAGGCGTTTTACCCCAAAAAAATATTGTTTTGTATTGACGATACCCCACCCCCTGGTCTTATCTGTCCTATGTTTTATCCAATAAAACAGTTTCTCGAGAAAGTTGTCGGGACAAAATTTGTGAAATCTTGTTGTTATAGTTCTTTAAATATTCAATAATTGCTATTTGCTTTGTATGGGGGTAATTTCTCCCCCTGGTCCTATAGCAATTTTGTATAGCCCATGATATTATCGATCTATCAAAGTTGGCCCAGCCGTTTTAGAGTCTATACGTTGCATACAAACATACACTTCTATTAACTTTTTTATAGGGCTTTCTGCCACTTTACTCGAACAGGTAGGGCATCTCCGTTTAAAATCTACCATAACTTTTTTGCTCTTTAATTCTCTTTTAAAATAAATCCAATATCTGTTCACCAGCCTTAGCTCCGGGCAGTTTGAAAGATTTACAGGTACCACATTATTGTTCTAGTACCACTTAAGGGCTTCTTTACCATGGTGACAGGATGCCAAGTCAGGCCAAAAATAAGTGGACTCATTATGAAGTCTTATGAATGGGAGCAGCCTATTTTGTAAATATTCCTTGATATAAATTTCGGTATTTATAGAGCCCGTTATAACAAATGATTGGCTTCCTTTGCCGCAACTGCTTTTGGATCTTAAACTTTTGTTGACCAAAAAGTTGGGAAAAATCAGCCAGAGCATGCGTTTTGTCATCCATCATACAGCAGGAATACTTGCTCAATTTCCGTGCTCCGTTTTTGACCTCTAAATTTTTAGCAGTTTTTCTGTAAGCAACTTTTTGAGTCTTGTATGTTTTTCAACCCGAATTAGCTTTAATTTTAGAACACTGAGTTAACCTGACTGCTTTCCTATCGGATGTGTTGAGAAGTCTCTTGAAATTCCTTCTTTTTTTTTTTGGTTTTTCCTGATTCCTTTTACCAGAACCAGGACAAGTTCTCCCGATACTGATTAATAAGGAAACAGTTACACAGCAGACTTTTAAATAATTGACCAACTTTTTGTTTAACCCAAAATCAAATAATACTTGAATGAAAAGTTTTAATAAAAAAAACGTGTGTTAAGAATTTTTCCATCTCACTCCTTCTTTCAAAAATGACAATAGAAAAAAACCTAATCAAAAATCAACAAAATGCATTCAATGTCACTGCCACTGTTTGAGTTTTGCATAAAAAATTTTATTCTTAAAAATTGTAACACATTTTTTTCGCATTTCATTAGGGTGGTTCCAAAATAATTGAAATAAAAAATAAAATATTTTTTTTCATCATTTAATGATGAAATTTGGGAATTTAATTTTTTAACTGAGTTGAGTTAATTTATTTTATTTTTGTTATACCCCTACTACACACATATCTAAACCTACACACTAATACTCATACATTTTTACCACAAAATATTTTCAACATTAAAATGTTAATTTATTCAAAACTCTGTTGCATAATTTCAGTCTGAAATTAGTTTTTCTGTTTACTTTGTGCAACAATTAGAACTTTGTAGCAACTTAAATGTAATAATAACTTTATTTATAAAAAAGAACTTATTAAAATTTTAAAATATACATTCGAATTTTATTACACACACTCACACACTTGATAAAATTTACACACACACACACACACACGTGGTTAATTTTTAAGTTTTGGAAAATTTTATTTGATTTAATTATTAAGTTATTAACTTTTTAATTAATTTATTAAAGTAAATAAATTATAATCAATATAATTTCAGTATGATTTAATTTTAGTCTTCATTTAGAATGTTATCAATCCAGCGGTTTTTTTTTCACAAAGTTAATTTTGTCAATATTTGCAAAGAAAATTAATTTATAACTTCGATTAAATGAAGTCAAATAAAACAAGTAAAAATTTTTTAGTCGGTCAAGTCCGACAATGCCATACCCTACACTACATTGAAGGATGTAAATTTCTGTTACAAAAGTTTATGAACGACCACCCACGTATAATAACTCTTCTTATTTACGCTTATGAGTTGCAATAAATTATTGTGATACTGACAGTTGTATGAAATTTATACCTTTTTCTATGGATTATCATACATTAGGAAATATTATTGGCCGATCCTCGTATAATTTCGCATAACGGTTTTGACGTTTATTTATTTCAATTTACAATTATGTGAGATTTATGAGTTTCGAAATGATATTTAGAAGGGTGGTTATATGGGACCTATTAGAAATAAATGACCGATCCTCGTATAAATTGACACATCGCTTCAAATATAATAAGATTTATTTTCGCAAAATTTAAATAAAATCTTTTTATATTTAGGAATTTTATGGACCCCATTTCGGGGGACATTTATATTGGGTCTATGCAAAATAACGGACCGATCATAAAAAATCGTCCAAATTTCATTAAGATGTCTTCAAAACTGCGACCTGTACTTTGCGAACAAGCCGGACGAGCAGACATCGACTCAGGGAGTGATTCTGAGTCGAACGTTTTACCTTAAAGTGTTGGTAGAATTATTTGTTCTTCCCCCTACAAACATCTGCACAAACGCATAATACCCCCACCTCCCTTATGGTGGTGTAGGGTACAAATTTTTTTTCTTGTTTTACTAATTTTTTTTTTTTTTTCGAAATTAAAAAAAAAAAATAATTGAATTTTGTTTAAAATAAAAAAACTTTTTAAATTAAAAATTTTTTGTAAAAATTTCATAGGAAAAACAACAAATTGTGAAATATATTTTTCGATTTTTATTAAAAAAAGATTCAATTAAAAAAATGCGAAAGCTTTTCGGTTAATTTAGAGGTCGCCTCATATATATGTCTTTATCTATTAACATGCTGAACAGATTTTGCTGATTTGAACCAGAAAATTTCTCAGGACTATTACAAATACTCAGAACAAACTTCATTGAACTCTGTCAATTATATTGAATATGAACGTACCAATAATAGACTTTTCGGGGTCTTGATGATGATTCTTTCTTCGTGGAGGAGAATATAGAAATTTAGTAAATTGAAATTTTCAAAAAAATAAATAAAAAAATTCTATATATTTTTTAATTTAAATTTGAGAATTTTTTAAAAATTGAAATTTAAGACAAAATTTTAAATTTGTACAAAATTTAAAAAAAGTTAAATTTAAAAAAATAAAATATTTTAAATTTAATTTAAATTTTTTATAAAATTTATATGTTTTAATACGACTTTGAAAAATGTATTTTATTTAAATTTGTATTTTTTTATTATTTTTTTTTAAATCAATTTTAAAAAAATCGAATTCGTAGAATTCAGAAAAATTTTGTATTTTAATTTATACAAAATTTTAAAACATTTGCAAACTTCTTTCACAAAATAAAATTTTTGCAAAATTTAAAAATTTTGAATTTGCAAAAAAAAAAAAAAAAATCCAAGAATTTTGATTTTTTAAAAAAATATTTAAGCAATTACAATTATTTATACTTAAATCTTTTATAAAATTTTCATTTCTACAAAAAAAAAAAAAAACATTTCACATTTTACAAAATTTGAAAGTTTTATTAAATTTAGATTTTATAAATTTTACAAAATTTTTAATTTTCAAACATTTTTTAATTTTTACAAAACTCTTTTGATTTATAGAAATTTCATATAAATTTTTAATCAAACAAACGAAAATTATTTTATGATTTTGATATTTTAAATAAATTTAAAATTTTGCAAACAATTTTAGAAATTTCAAAAATCTCACATAATTTAAAAAATTTCATACAGTTTAAAAAAGTTTTACAAATTTTAAAAAATTTCTAAGAAATTAAAATTTAAATTGTGAAATAAAATTTAAAAAAAATTGATTTTTTACAAAATTCGGAAAAATAAAAAATCAGAATTTAAGAAAAAAATTAAATTTTTTAAAAATTTAAATTTTTTTAAATAATTTTGTTAAGGTTTTTTACCATTTTTTTTAAAGCTTTAAAAGTTGAAAATTAAAATTTTTAAAAAGTTGAGAAATTAAGAAAATTTTCGTCCAACTTTTTACAGAATAATTCCAATATACCCGAAAGTAAACAGGCTTTCAAAAAATTCGATACGTAGAGGGGGAGGGGTACCCCCATAAAAAAAAAATTTATTGTCGAATATCTAAAGAACTACAATGGCGAGATTTCTTAATTTGGTTCCAACAACTTTCTCATAGAACTATTCTACTAGACAAAACCTAGGACTGATAAGACCAGGACGAAAGGATCGTTCAAACAAATCAAATAGTATTTATCGAATATCCAAAGAACTATAACAGCGAGAGTTGTCAAATATGGTCCCAACTACTTCCTCAAGAAACTACTTTACTGGACAAATTGTAGGAAGAATTACATCACGGGGGAGGTTCTGCTAGTATATTTTTAGAAATAACGAACATTTTTTTTTTAATTTATTGATTTTGAAAGGATTCAATAAAATAACACTGAAGTTTTAAAAAGTATGCAACACTTAAGCTGGAATTTAAGCCCCTTAAAATATGCAACACATATTGTGAGCTCATTTACAAAATAAAAACTTTCAATAAATTCTTAAAATCATTTTAAATTGAAATTTTATTGAAAATTAACTAAATGAAATTAAGTGAAAAAATATAAACAAAATTTCTAAAATTCTCCCACATTAATTATTTAAAGTCGGCAACAATAAATGGAGGCTCTAAAATAAAATATTGTTTCATTTCCTTTGTAATTCATTCCACTATTATTTCTATTTCTGCGGATGTGTGTGTGTGTGTGTTGGGGTTTTTGGAAAAATAGAATTTTAAAGAAAACGAACAAAACATCTCCCACAAGAATTATTTACGCGTATTGTTATGAAAATAAAAATTTTGAATACATTTTGTGTACTCAACTCGACTCGACTCAATACGAAAAAAAAATAAAATATATGTGAATGAAAGATATGTTTGTATTGTAGGTATATATAACGGTAAATTGTAATAAACCCCTAAAGATATGCTTCACTCTTTTATAACATTTTTTTTCAACAATTCTAAATAACAAAACCATAAATGCAGGCAGGATTTTCTTAGTAAAAATCCTTTTTTTTTTGTTTAAATATGGAAATTTAATAAATTTAACATATGAAAAGAGGGAGGAAGAGCAAAAATATATAAAAAGCAAACGAGTTAAAAATATTTACAGCCTAAAGGATTTTAAATTTTTGTATCATTTACGAGAATGTAATTTTCTGTAAAGAATATTTAAAAAATAAACTTTTATTTAAAGATTAAAATTTATTTTTAACTTTATTTTTGGTAAAATGCATAAGAAAAATTTTTTAAGAATTTTAATAACAAAATTTTACTTTTCCAAGAAATTTTGCTTGTTTAACTTTAAGACTTTAAACCCAAAATACACAAAACCCCCTGTAAATAGGCTTTATATTTTCTCATAAAATCCTCCTAATAATATGCTTAACATTTCTATCATTTACTCTCAATATCTCAATATTATTAAATATTTATTTAAACCAAACAAAATTTCAATTCTTCGTATTAAATTCTTTAAAATCATTAAATAAAATATTTTATTTATTTATTTCGCTGCCATTAAATGAAATTGGATTTATAAATAAACTCTTCATAAATATTTACACTTTTTCCCTTTTTATACAAATCTTTTATAATCATCAGACCTTAACAAGCGGCAACATCATCGTCATCATCATTATCTGCATCACAAAACTATAAAGAAAAAAATCTCGAAAATGAAATGTTGGAAGAAGAAAACAACGAAATACCGGTAAAAGGTATCAAAAAGTCACTAAGGTTGTCGTTGCCATTTCTAACCTCCACAAATCCATTGTTGAAATTGAAAAAGTTCAGAACACAAATAAAAAAAACAATCAAACAAACGAAATACTGTCATTTCAGGAGATACTGAGTGAAGGTACCGAGAAAATGTCATTGACACTAGAATACAAACAACATAATAATATTATATTATATGTGAGAATGTATTACTTTACTAACACAGGTATTACCCAACACACAACACTTAAATGTGGTGAATCAAAAATATATATTAGGGCGATGTCTGATTTCATTGGGGAATTGAGAACTTGTAGCAGTTGATATCTAAGAATAATAAAATTCTTTTGTAAAAACAAAATGTGGGGGAGGGGAGTAATATAGACTATAATATGGTCTATAGTCCAAACTGTAATCGGGTCTATAGACCATACTCTAATCGGGTCCATCGACTATTCTGGACTATAGTCTTCGAACTGAACTAGAACTGAACTAGAATTTAACTAGAACTGAACTTGAATTAGAACCGAACTAGAACTGAACTAAAACTGAAATAGAACTGAACTAATAATGAACTAGAATTGAACAAAAACTGAATTAGAACAGAACTAAAATTGAGCTAGAACCGAACTAGAACTGAACTAGAACTGAGTTAGAACTGAAATAGAACTAAACTAGAACTTAACAAGAACTGAACTTAAATTGAATTAGAACCGAACTAGAACTGAACTAAAACTGAATTAGAATTGAACTAGCACTCAAATAGAACTGAACTAAAACTGAACTAGAATTGAACTAGAACTGAACTAGAACTGAACTAAAACTGAACTAGAATTGAACTAGAACTAAAGTAGAACTAAAGTAGAACTGAATTAGAGCAGAACTTAAATTGAACTAAAACTGAAGTAGAACTGAACTAAAACTTAAATAGAACTGAAAACGAACTGAACGAAAAGTGAACTAAGACTGAACTAGAACTGAACTAAAACTGAACTAAAACTGAACTAAAACTGAACAAAAATTGAACTAGAACTGAACTAAAACTGAACTAGAATTGAACTAGAACTCAATTAAAACAGAACTAAAATTGAACTACAACTGAACTAGAACTAAAGTAGAACTGAACTAAATTAGAACTGAAATAGAACTGAACTAGAACTTAACAAGAACTGAACTTAAATTGAATTAGAACTCAACTAGAACTGAACTAAAACTGAACTAGAATTGAACTAGAACTAAAGTAGAACTGAATTAGAACAGAACTTAAATTGAACTAGAACTGAACTAAAATTGAACTAGAACTGAACTAAAACTGAACTAAAACTGAACTAAAACTGAACTAAAACTGAACTAAAATTTAACTAAAACTTAAATAGAACTGAAAAAGAACTCAACGAAACACTAATCTGGATTCATTTGCTGTGATTACTTTACAAATTATTTATTTCTTCCAATAACCTTGATATTTAGTAGCTCCTTTATGTTCCAGCTCTAGCTAATGCTGTTATTGCCACAAATTAAATATTTCTAATGTCACACAATAACTATCATGTCACTATAAGTTTTCTGAACTTTAACTACAAATAAATTATTCAATATTTAACCAAAACATTAGAGGAATGTTTAACCCTAATGTGTACAAATATTGTGGCATAAAAGACATCTTCATCTTCCCTCCATCACTCATTTACTATTCCATTATATAGTGAACTAAGTGCTTTGGGTGTCGTCTATGGGTGCATACATGTATTTGTCTAAATTGTGTTTGTTGTATTATTTAAACTGTTTTACCATCACAACTCACATTGTACTTTTGACTGACATTTCTACGTTCCAACGTTCCAGCATCACTTCACTTTATACGCTGGAATGATGATTCAATGTGGTCGTTACTTCAAAATTCTTCAACCAAAAATATTTTTTTTATAAACAAATAAATGAAAAAAATCCGAAACAGAAAAAAATTTCTAACATTTCCGCAAGCCAGAGTACATTTTCATGTATATGAAAGTATTGTTGTTGTTTGCGATGTTTTCTTTTTTTTCCGAAAAAAAAAGAATAAAACTTTATTTCTAGTTTTCTATGTTTTTGTCGAAGATTTAAGAGGCGTTAAGTTTACACAAAAATGTCATCAATGTGCGTTGATTTATTTCGTATATTTTTCTTTCGTCCTTCATTGTGACTGAAATTTTTTTTAATGTCATCTATCAGTTACATATTCAACTACTTATCGAAAAATTGAGGACAACAAGTGTTAGAGGAAGTTTAACTGTAAAAATCATGATTTTTGGAAGAAGAAAAATCATTTCCCGACTTGTAATTGTAAAATTCTGTCAAAATTTCTGTTATTAAAATTAAACTTTTCATGTTTTTGCATTTAGAAGAATTTAATTTAATAAAAATTCATATGAAAAAGGAAGTAGAAAGTCGTTGAAGCTTCCTTATCGAATTTCAAATACCCTACTTTTAATGTCAAAAATAAAGTGACAAAAATTCTATAATTTCCGAATGGTTAGTCTGATAAAATTCTATACAGTCGAATAACAGAAAGAGGTCGAGGAGTTCAAGTCATTTTCTGCTCCGGGGTGTAATCGGTGAACTTTTAAAGTTGATCACCTTTGGTATATTAATATTTTAAAAACCCCCATAGAAATGTATGAAAACAAATAACAAACCACAAATGCATGTAAGTAAATACGTTATGTTCGTTCATACACACTCACGCATACACTTACAAACGAATGTAATATATAACGGTTTTCTTTAAATACAACACTGAAGCATTTAAGGGATCATAAATATTTTTAGTTATAACTTTTATTCTACTGAAACGATTTTAATGATAATGAAGTACATGCATGTTAAGAATTTTTCGATCTCACTGCTTAAATTAAGCTTGTTATAGACCACTTTCATCCATCACCACAAGTGATGAAGAGGGTATATTGACTTTATTATTTCGTGTGTAACAATGTATATAAATTCTTGCATTAAATCAAAATCAGAGTAGGTTAAGTTATGTCCGTCTGTCTGTCCACCTGTCTGTTGTCGGCATGCTCAGATCCACAACAACTGACCGAGCTAAATCGATTTAGTATATTAAAAGATATCAACCGATATCTGAAACAACCTCTAAGTTCAAACAAGAAACTTTCATAAAATTATCAATTATAAGTCGATAATTTAGAATGTCATTTTGTCATAATATGAAGTTATATGTACTTCACTACCGTTTGAGAAATAATCTAAATCGGTTCAGTAGAAAAAAGTTATATCCAAAAATATACAAAAATTTATGTTAAGTGTTCCGTGTTATATTTAAGGAAAACTTTTATATATTGTATATGTCTGTGAGGATTTTGAAGATTCGACATAGCCGAATATCGCACTTTTATTTCTTTAACTCAATTTTTTTCTTCCTTTGAATCCTTTTAAATTTATTTAAAACACGTCAATTTCTATGAAATTCACATTTCTCGTTTCTTCAAATACAAATAATTTGCGTAAATAAATTCAATTCTCAGTTTCAATTTCTCTCTGTTACTCAATAATAAAAAATGGAACACAATAACATATGCAATATTTTATATTAACATAAAACGCCTCCGTTTATGCAACAGACATTTTCAAGTTGTAAACAAAAATTTTCTAGATCAAACAACTAATTATGAGACTGAAAGTTTGTGTTGCAAATGAATTTGATTAATTTTGGAAATAAAATTTGATTTGTAGAAAATTTATTATGAAAGCAAAATTCATGAAAATGAGTGAATGAATGAATGAGTGAGTAAATGAATGATTGAGTGAATGGATGAAAATTCATGAGTGGTTGAGTAAATTTCAATTTAAATTAAAAACAAATATAACAAGTATAAGCATCCTATATTCGGCTATGCCGAAACTTTAACACCCTTTACTACAAATACATACAAGTAAATATGTTATGTGAGTTAAATCGACTCAGATTTTGATTTGATGAAAGAATATATATACACAACATGGGGTCTGAGATGATTCCTTCTTAGCGTTACACGCGGAATAACAAAGTTAATATACTCTTTCACCACCTGTGGTGGTAGAGGGTGTAATAAATAAAAGTATATATTTATGGGGGCAGTTAAGAATGTAATTAAAAGTTTAATTAATTTTAAGAAAATTTAAAACAAATTTTAGACATAGAAAATATTTACGATCAATTTTCTATTTAGAATAAATTTTTAATAAAATTATTAACAGAATATTTTCAATTTAAAGGAAATTTTTAAAAAAATTTTCGACTTAAAAATTTAAAAATTATCATTTTTCCTTTGTACGAGATTTTCTAAATTTTTTTTCTATAAGAAATTTTTGTAAAATTCTCTTTTAAATTTCCGTTTTTAATTTTATAATTATTTGGTCAAAATTTGCTTTTAGATAAAAATTTTTGTCTTAATTTTCTTTTTTATCAAAATTTTCCTTTTAATGAAAATTTTATCAAATATTCCTTTTTTAGGCAAATTTTATATAAATTTCCTTTTCAGGAAACTTTTGTAAAAATGTCTTTTTTAAGAACATTTCATTCTTTTTAATTTCGTAAAACTTTTCTTTTTTAGGAAAAATTAATTTCTTTAAATAAATTTTGTCAAAATTTCTTGTACTCAATTTTTTTTTAAATTTTTATTTTTTAAGAAATTTTTGTAAATTTTATTTAAGAAAATTTTGTTAAAAAAATTATAAAAAAAAATTCTTCAACATGAACATTTTGTCAAAACTTTCTTTATTAAAAATTTCTGTAAAAATATCCATTTTAAGAAAAGAAATAAAGAAATTTTTCTTAAGAAAATTTTGTCGAAATTTCCTTTTTCTGGGAAAATTTGGTCAAAAATTTCTTTTTTATGGAAAATTTTTATAAAACTTCCTTTTTTAGGAAATTTTATTATTTTTATAAAATTTCCTTTTTTAGGAAATTTTATTATTTTTATAAAATTTCCTTTTTTAGGAAATTTTATTAAAATTGACTTTTTTAAGAAAATTTCGTAAAATTGTTTTGTTAAGGAATTTTTTTTAAGAAAATTTTGTCAAAATTCCTTTATTAAAAAATTTACGTCAAAATGTCATTGTTAAGAAAAATTTTTAATATTTAATTTTTATTGGAAAATTTTATAGAGAAAATTTGTAAAAATTTCCTTTTAAAGAAAATTTTTCCTTTTTAGAAATTTTTTATTTATTAAGTTTTTTTGTGAAAATTTCCTTTTTTTAATTTTTTCTTAAAAATTTCTTTTTCAGAAATTTTTCTTAAAAAATTATTTTTCAGAAATTTTTCTTTTTTTAATTTATTCTTAAAAAATTTTTGGTAAAATAACCTTTTTATGGAAATTTTGGTAAAATTTCATTTTTAAAGAAATTTTGTTTCAAAATATTTTTTTATGAATTTTTTTTAATTTTTTCCTTTTAAGAAAATTTCGCCAAAAAATTTAAGAAAGTTTTGGTAGAATTTTATTTAATTATTATTTTTTAATTTTGTCAACGTATCCTTTTTTATTATTTTTTTTCAGACATTTTTGTAAAATTTCCTTTTTTAGGATTTTTATTTATTTTTTTTAATTTTGTTAGAATTTTGTTGTTTTTAATTTTGATAGAATTTTGTTATTATTTTTTTTTTAATTTTGTTAAAATTTCCTATTATAAGAAAATTCCCATACATTTTTCTTTTATTAGAAAATTTTTTAAAATTTTATAGTACCCTACACCACCATAGGTGATGGGGGTATTATGCGTTTGTGCAGATGTTTGTAACATAACAAAAAATCCCACCTTTAAGTATTCAACTAAGACTCATTTTCTGACTCGATTTAACGATGCCGTCTATCTGTCTGTCTGTCCGGCTGACTGTCCATGTAAACGTTGTGAATACTCTACATGTAGCAATTATTGAAATTTCTTGATGAAATTTGATATAAATTATTATTTTGGCTCAAGAAATTTTCTATTAATTTAAAAAAAAATTTGCTTTATACTAAAATTTAAATTTAATTTTCTGTTAATATTTCATTTTAACTTCAATTTCTGTTTATTACATAAAATATAAAATTTATTGAAATATTTTCATTCTCTTTTTTATGCCCTACACCACCGCAGGTGGTTGGTGTATTATGCATTTGTGTTGATGTTTGTAACATAAAGAAAAAAATGGTTTAATATCCACTTTAAAATATACCGTTCGACTCGGAATCACTATTTGAGTTGATTTAACGATGTTTGTCCGTCCGCCTGGCTTTCAGGTAGCTGCTATACAAACGCCCTCCCGGAATGGGGTTTAAAGTTTATAAAAGTCCTAAATTTATAGCGATTTCAACGATCTTCAACGAAAATAAGTCTTATAGTTTTAAAAAACGATGTAGCAAATAATATGAGAATCGGTCCATTACTTCCCATAGGTCCCATACAAGCCCTCTTCGATATATCACATTGAAAGGCATAAATCTCACATATACTTTGGCGTAGTAATAACAACTGGTTAAATTGAGACAAATGTAATAGAAATTGTTGTTTCAAATTATACGAGAGTCATTCTTTTAACTTCGATATAATTCCCTGAAAAAAATCCTATTCAAACGCACACATTTTTAACTGAATTTTACTATCGTAATAATGTACTTCACCCGTAATCATAAATCAGAAAACCAAATTATACGTGGATCGTTCATACATTTTCATAACTGTCACCTACAACCAACAATGTGGTGTAGGGTATTACATAAAGGATTTTGACCGATTATAACATTTTTACTTGTTTCATTTTTCATCCAATTTTATGCGTTTTCAGTTAAATATTTGTTGTGTAAATGTTATTTTTCATTATTTTCCAATATTTTATTTAAGCAAATATTTATGAATTTAGTTATATAATTTTCGCTTTTTTGTCTGTAACACACAACTCTATTAAAATGACTTACATAGCGATTATGAATGAAATGAAAATATAAAAATTAACAAAAAAAATGTATGAAAATATAAATGAAATGTAAAAATGTATGTAAATAATAATAATAATCCTTTACAAGCTACAAGATGGCAGCATTTTTAAATGTTTAAATGTTTATTTTATAATTAAAATATTAAAAAAAAAAATTAAACATTAAAAAATGTTTAATTAATAAACTGGAATTAAAAAGGCGTTTTAATTGAAATTTACATAAATCTTTATTTAATATACACTTAGCAAATAAATGAAACAAAATCAATGTTGAACATAGTTGATTTAAGGTTGAATAATTTTTTTCATTTAGTTTAATTAACGTTTTACGTTTGTGTTAAATATTCTCTAGATACTGTATTCACTGTGAAAAAATGTTTAATTAAATTATTTCTATTTTAATTAATTTTACATTGATTTTTTTCTGCGTGTAATTTTGTTGCATTTAAAGGGTTAATTATTTCATAAAAAATAAAATAAATTAAGTTGTTTTTTTGTATAAAATGGCAAAAAATAATTTATTTTTAATATGAACATTCGGAAGTGAGATCAAAAATTCTTAACACACATAGCGTAAAGACTAAATTTGCAGTACTTATTTTTTATTTGATTGAATTCTCTCTTTCCTAGACCCCAGTATCCCTTCCAATGGTCTTTGCTCTGGACAGTTTGGTGTATTGGCCTCTCTTAGTACAAAGTCCACATTATTGTCATTGTACCTCAAGGGCTTGTTTGACCAGTTGTGCCAAAAATAAGTGGACACATTATAAAATATTTCTTTCTTTTAAACATTTCTTGATGTTAATATCGGAACTTATAGACCCCGTTGTAAAAAATGATTGACTTCTTTAGCCGCAACCGCATTTTGTTTGCCATAACAAAAACTTTTAGGCAAATTTTTACTGCTTTTGAGCCCTCTACTTTTTTTCAAGATTCCCTCGAGCATCAGCAACTTAAAATTGTTGACCAGGAAGTTGCGAAAAATCTGCGCTGCATGACTTCAATTCCCTTGCTCTGCCTTTTCAAATTTTCAGCTGCGTTCATGTTAAGAACATTTTGAGCCTTGTATGTTTTTAAATCGTATTAGCTTTATCTTTTCGTACCATATTATCCGAGCACTGAGCGAACCAGGCTCCTAATAAATCCTACCGGATTTGTTAGGAACAGTTTTTGAAAATGCTTTCAATTTTTTTTGGCATTAGAAACATCATGTGCATTACTCCTACGGCCTGAACGAGTTTTTCCATTAACGGACAAGTTTTACTGGTACTTTTTAAAAGCATCGGAAACAGTTTGATGGCAGACCTTTAAATGCTTGACTAACTTTTTGTAGGACCCTATTTCGTTTCTTCTGGTCTCTCATTTTAATCAGATTAACAATATATTCACTTGTTTCACATTAAATATAATAATTGGCATATTTTACAAAGGTTACTTGCTCCAAAAAAAATATAAACTTGGCTTAAAAGTTTTATTGAAAAATGTGTGTTAAGAATTTTTCGACTTCGCTTCATAAATCACAAAAAAAAAATAAAAATAATTTATTTATAACTGACTACAATATGAGCATCATTAAAATTATTATGTAAAAGCCTAAAAGTAGGCAGAAAAAAATACAATAAAATAGTTGCATAAAAATATGCAATAGAAAAATGTTAAGTGAAAAATTTATTTAAAATTCTTTTCAATTTATAAAATTTTTTTTATTTCAATTATAAAAATGTGGAATGACAAAAACATAAATATTGGAAAAAGTTTAAAAAGAAAACACAAAATAATAAAATGAAATCAATTTTTAGGGCATAATCGCAGGGATTAAATAAAAATATTTAAGTTGCAAAAAAAATATATATAAATTTCAATGACATTTCTATGTTTTTAATGGAAAAGAACATATATTTTGTATTGTAATTGTAATTTTTTATATTAAAAATTTCAAAAATGATGCAACACTATTATTGTTTGTATGTACGTGTGAAATTAGTAAATATATAATGGACTAAATTCTATTCTTATCGATACGAAATAAACATGATTTTGCACATTTTCTCATTCTCGTGCTCAGCATGAAGCATAAAACATAATAAAACAGCAATAAATAAAAGAAAAATAATAATGCTAAAGATAAATATAAAAAAAGATAAATGAAAATATATGTGGCATACTTTAAGGCATAATATGTAAATTTAAATAAAACCTACGTTATTACACTTTATTTTAATTCATATTTTCCCATTTATCTAATTTCTTTTACTATTTCTCTTCCTCCTCTGCAGCACTTCGCCTATCGTACCTTCTTTAATCACCACCCTACAATCATCGCTATCACAAGAAAGTGACACCCGCAGGCCGCCATTACAAAGACAAGATTATTCTTGTTTAGATTCCAGTGAAGCTCAATCGGATGACAGTCATTTGACTAGAGATTCCATTACAAGAGAATCGCAAAACGACGAATTGTCTTCTTCAACTTTGGATAAAATTGATGTCAGCACATTGCCCCTACCGGCTTTACCGCCTAAAAAGCGTCGCACCAAACTAAGAGCTAGTCCTTCGAAACATCATCATTGTCGCAGTCGTCATGAAAGTCCTCAAAAACATCAACAACAAGAACTAAGAGATCCTCATGGTTCTGCGGATAATCCTCCACTGACTGCAGAGGAAAGTAAACATTTGTCCGCGTTTCAGCAATACGTGGCTAAGAGAAGAGAAAGTTTAGAGGCTTCAACGCGCAGTTTCAACGAGAAACTGGAATCGCGCAGAATGCATTATCACATGGGTGGTGGCGGAGGTGGTATGGGCGCAGCTAGTAATGCCTCCTCTTCTGCAGGCACTGGCATTCATATGCCCACTTATCTGTTTGGTGAACAGTATTATACTGGATTGTCTGCAGGCTCGAATAGAAAATCCATGGGACCCTCTTCAAAGGAAGAGATTTATCTAAATAAATCTGGTTGGGTCCAAGTTAACACCAAACGTGGTAATGATGAAAATCGTGGTTATCGTCGTGCCAATTATAATCATCAAAATGGTGATTTACGCAATACCATACGTGTGATACAAATCGATAATACCAGACGTTCGGATATGGCTCGTCAGGCTTTGTTGCAGCATCAACATTCCATGATGGAACCGCCCAAATTTGTTAGCAGCAAAGTTGAGGAATTGATACAGAGAAATGAGGCAAGACTGGGTAATGCTAATACTAGAGATTCAGCTTTGAGGCCGGGTTATCGGATTGTAGATCCCCAATTGGCTTCAATATTAAATGAACGTCCGGGCTTTTTGCCTGTTAAAAATCTCAATGAACATGATTCCCCGCCACCCATAACACCTATACTCTCACCACCACCTGCCTTTCAAGATAGCAGTGCCAAAATAAAATCCTTTGATCGCCGTCGCACCATATCAAGTCGCCCCATAACCCAACATACGGTTCTTCAGCCGCAAACCATAATCAATAATGCCAATCTACAAGCCACAATAAATGGTGGCCACAATAAAGGCATGGTATTTTCCCGCTCTTTTGAATATGATAATCGTCGTCCCACCCCTACAGATGCTTATGTGGAAACATTTTCACGCAGTTTCGATGGCAATCTCACCGAGAGAGTAACAGCTCCTTTGCCCCGTGATCGTTCGCCCAACTTTAGCACTCTTACTGGCAATTCACCCAATTATCTAACGAAAAAGGATTCTGGTGGTGGTAGCAGTGGAAGCTTAAAATCTCGTGATTCTTCTCCCAAATATCAATCTCCTGTGGCCTCTATTTCATCTGCACAATCTCCTCAAAATCAAAAAACAACTGCCTATCTAAATACTTCTGTGAAAGAAGCTCCTCCCTCGTATAGTGTGGCCGGTCATTCGGCATCCATGACTGCTCAAAAATATTCACCAAGATCAACTCATCATGATCGTTCATTCGAACGTTCAAAAAGCCATAATATTCTGGGACGTTCACGTAAATCACAATTCAGTCGTTCGGGCAGTGGATCGACTGCTGGGATGGCCAAAAATATGGGTGTATCGAGATTTCGTAGTTTTGATACGACGGCCAGTCAACGTTTAAATTCGTGTGATAGTGGTGCTAGATCGGGTAAGTGATAAAACATGTTTTAAACTCTGTTTCTATTCAATTTCACTTAAATCTTTATTAAAAATGTTTGCATAACAAATTTTATCCTTTTATGGCTAATTCTGAATTTATTAATGTACTTTTTGCATTAAATGCAAAATATTTGGCTTTTTCGGTTTTTGTTATATAAATACAAATCGTAGAAGTTTTCTTTGTGTGTGTGTGTTTTTTTGTTTAGGTTTCGTAGGAAATAAGTTTTTCATGTTAAAGTTAGTAAAAACTGAATAAAATTGCAAAAAATTTTCAAGTTTAAATTTATACCATTCAGAAACACCTTCTTAATTAAGAAGTTGAACGTATGAGATAAAACAAAAACAAAAGTTTACATGAAAGCTGAAAAATAAGGAGGCGCTTGGATGTGAATTCAAATACTTCATTTCATATTCAGTTTAACTTCAATTATAATTTAGTTCTTGTTAAGTTCTAGTTCAGCTGTAGTTCAGTTCTACTGAAGTTCGAGGTCAGTTCAAGTTTAGTTCTAGTTCAGTTATAATTCAGTTCTATTTCAATTCTAATTAAGTTCTATTTTAGTTATAGTTCAGTTCTAGATCAGTTCTAGTTCAGTTGCAATTCGTTTCTAGATCAGTTCTAGTTCAGTTTTAGTTCAGTTCAAGTTCAGTTCAAATTCAGTTCAAGTTCAGTTCAAATTCAGTTCAAGTTCAGTTCAAGTTCAGTTCAAGTTATTCAAGTTTAGTTCAAGATCAGTTCAAGTTCAGTTCAATTCAAGTTCAGTTCACGATCAGTTCAAGTTTATTTCTAATTCAGTTCTAGTTAAGTTCAAGTTTAGTTCTAGTTCTGTTCTAGTTCAAGTTCAATTTAAGTTCAGTTCAAGATCAGTTCAAGTTCATCTAAAGTTCACTTCAAGTTTAATTCAAGTTCAGTTCAAAATCAGTTCAAGATCAGTTCAAGATCAGTTCAAGTTCATTTAAAGTTCAGTTCAAGTTTAATTCAAGTTCAGTTCAAAATCAGTTCAAGATCACTTCAAGTTCATTTCAAGTTCAGTTTAGTTCTAGTTCAGTTTTTGTTTAGTTCTGTTCTAGTTCAGTTCTAGTTCAGTTCAAGTTCAATTCAAGTTAAGTTCAAGTTAAGTTCAAGTTCAATTCAAGTTTAGTTCAAGATCAGTTCAAGTTCATTTCAAGTTCAGTTCGAGATCAGTTCAAGTTAATTTAAAGTTCATTTCAAGTTTAGTTCTAGTTCAGTTCAAGTTTAGTTCTAGTTCAGTTATAATTCAGTTCTATTTCAATTCTAGTTAAGTTCTATTTTAGGTACAGTTCACTTCTAGTACAGTTTTAGTTCAGCTCTAGGTCAGTTCTAGATCAGTTCCAGTTCAGTTGTAATTGATTTCTAGATCAGTTCTAGTTCAGTTTTAGTTCAATTCAAGTTCAGTTCAAGTTCAATTCAAGTTTAGTTCAAGATCAGTTCAAGTTCATTTCAAGTTCAGTTCAAGTTCAGTTCAAGTTCAATTCAAGTTCAGTTCAAGATCAGTTCAAGTCATTCAAGTTTAGTTCAAGTTCATTTCTAGTTCAGTTCAAGTTTAGTTTTAGTTCAGTTCCACTTTAGTTGCAGCTCAATGCTTTTATTCCACACAACCTTAATCGTTTTAACTCCCTGCCAGACAATAACATGAAAATTTAAAACTTTTCCAACCTCATTGTGTTCACCATTATTCTCAGTTCAGTATTTAAATAACAATTTACATATTTTTTGCTTTTTCCATTAAACCTTTTTTGCCAAAAAAAGCTAAAACTTCTCAGAAAAAAGTTTAAATTGTATTTGAGAATTACAAATGAATGAAATTCATCGGTGGTAAACCTTGAATCAAAAATATATATATTCCAAAGAGAAGTTTTTTTCAATAATTTTTTGTTATTTATGTAGATGAACAAATATTTGAAAATAATTGTTTAAAAAATTCTTTAAATTTTCTAAATTTTCCAAAAAAAAAAAACAGGTTTCTACTAATTATTGTCCATAAAATATAAACATTTTGAGGACTCTATTTTCATTTCCTTCTTTCCCCATTTAAAGGTAATTTCCAATTTTATTCTATTTTTTTTTTTGTGTTCCAAATGTGGGAGGAATTTGGAAAATAATTTCAAACAAATAAATTGAAAATAAAACTAAAAATTTCTTATAAAAATCTAATAAAATTATTGAAATGACATTAGAATTGAAGATTCAAACAAATCGAATTGACATAAAATTTATAAATAAATAGAAATTGACAAGGACAGACGAAACGTGCCACACACACACACACAAATGCTTTAGAAATGCTCAAGAGTATTTTTTTCTTCTTCTAAGATTTTGAAAGTTTTCCAAAAAAAAATATAGAAAACTACACTTTTCTCCACATGAACAACAAAACAAACAGTCATTGAAGAAATCAGACAAGGAAATATTCATTCAGTTGTTTTTGTATTGAAATGTTATCAACATATGAGGGATCTTCAATACCCTACAGTACGGAAAAATGTCCTTGATTTCGTTATTTTAGTCTGCAATAAAAAAAATTTTACAGATTTTTTTCTTCAGTAAAATATATTTTTTCAGTGTAATGAATTGATGGAGACATTTTTCTAATGCCGATAAACTTTCCTTCATTTTGCTGAACATTTGTAGGAAAAGGTGTTTGTGGGAGGTGGATTGTGCGAGATTCAAACTGATATTTTATTGATTTTCAAATATGAAAACAATAAAAATATTTGACCTTTCAAATAAAATGAAGACATGAAAACTGCACGTGTATGGGTCCACAGATGAAAATTAACTGATACGGGTTATGTGGGAATAAATTTATAAATTTATTGGAACAAAGCTGTAATAGGAGAGGGAAAACAAGGCTAAAACTGATTAAATATTAAATTATAATTGATTTAAAACTAAACTAAATAAAGTTAGAAGTGAACTTGAACTACACTTGAATTGAACTTGAACTTCACTTGAATTGAACTTGAACTTCACTTGAACTTTACTTGAACTTCACTTGAACAGAACTTTAACTAAACTTAAACTGAACTGAACTTGAACTGATCTAGAATTAAACTCGAATTGAGCTAGATCTGAACTATTACATAACTATTATTTAATTTGATTGAGTTGCTTTTCAAAACCTTTTTAAATTCACCCACGTTTCATTAGTAACATCTTATCTAAGACATTTTAAAGTTTGTTATTGAAAACTATACACCAAAAGTTAAGAAACATTTTGTACAAAAGCATTTTATTCTTAACAAAAACAATAAATACAAACATTGGACATGAAGGACGCACTACTACAACTACACATACACCTAATAAACTGCATACAATAAGTTGTACTTGTTTTTGGTTTTCGTTCATGGCATTGCATTTTAGGTTCAAGTGTTTTGGTTTTTATTTTTTTTCTTTTCTCATTTCCTTGTTTTTGTTCTTAGTTTTCTTCTTACTCATCAGCATCAACATTATCGTCTTCTATTGTTTTGCTTGTTGGCATTTTAAGAATATTTTCTACATTTTGTTCTTTCTTTCCGATTTTTTTTTTCGTAAACATTTTATTGTCAAGTAGTAAAATGTGTCTTTTATTTGTGTTCAATCAAGCCCAACAATAACGATAAACATGATCGTTCAGAAATGGTTTCAAATGCATCTTTTTCCATTTTTTTTTTCATTTTTTTTTTTTGTTTCTTTCATTTCTCCTTCCAGTTTACATTCATTCAACTTTTATAGAAATTGAAATATAAAAAAAGTTTATGAGAATATTGTGAAGTAGATTTACATGAACACATACAAACACTATTTTACAAACATACGCACACACACAAATATACCGGGACTTAAATGCATAAAACAAGCTGTTGTGTATATTAACTTCCGTCTCCGATGCCATTGATTGTTTGAGCTTTTATTGTTAGTAAATATTCTATGAAATGGAAATCTATAAGGAAGTGAGCAGGAGGGAGGTGGGGAGTTTTATGTAAAAAAAAAAAACGTTTCCACTTTTTAAAGTTTTCAATTTTAAATGTTTTAGTTTTCAATTGGAAAAACGTCAACGAATTTCATAAAGTTTTTTGATGAAAAGTAAAATCAAATCGAAAATTTCTTAGAAATGGCGAATTTCGTGACGTTGATGCTGATTGGTAAAATGTCATGCTTTAATGGTTAACTGACTATAATTGGTGATAAAAAAAATCAATCTATCTTTATTAAAAAAAGTGCATTTAGAAAGAAATCAATTACTTAATAAAAATTATTATAGAATTCCTTTAAGATGTACTCCTGGAGATATTCTTCCTTTCAAGCTTTTCTCTTTCCAATCCATGGAAATTATTCTTACTTACAACCGGAAACTTAAATCATTTTATCTATTAAAATGTTCTTTTCATAAAAAGTATAATAAAAACTTTTTTTTTAATTTCTCTTTTCATAATTTAATTTTGGAAATCACTTTTACTTCATTTAACCCTCAAACTAGTGTAATAAAACTAAATCCCCAAATTGCTTCCTAAGATCCTTGAAATATAGTTTGTCTTTTCATATTTTACGATTTTTTTTTTTTGTATAAATAAAATGTCTGTGCTGCTATCAGCATGACAATAAATCTGCATCATTTGATAGCAACAACAAACAGAACAAAAGCAACAACATTAACAACATTTTCCGGAAAGCCAAACTCAACAATATTAAAAAAAAAAAAAATAGCAACAACTAAAAATATTAAAGTTAAGAGATTTTATTTTGCCAGTTCACACAATAACAACAACAAAAAGAAAAAACAAATTAGCACTCAAGTTGGTAACAATCTGTCAGCAGAAACTGCGATAAAAATATTAAAGTTTTGCCATTATCTTTCCGTCGACTCTCTTTCACTCTCCCCTCCACCAATCATCTGTTCAAATGGCCATAAAGTCTAACCGAGTGGTTGTAGCACTTTAAAGGAATATGAATTTTAAACCAAACAAAAGAAGGAAGAAGGAGAAAAAATATTAATAGCAGATGAATTATTACACGAAATAGAGTATAGTTGGAGCAGTTAAACTATTTAACGAGAAGTGGACGGAATTGTTGGCAAAAATAAATTTTGAACTTTTTTTATAGCATCGAGTTTTATAGATTTTTTTTATGGAGGGACAAAATAATAGTAACGAATGTATGAAACTGCACTGGAACTAAACAAGAACTTGTAATTTGGATTGTAACTGAACTAGAACTGAATTAGAGCTGAACTAGAACGAAACTAGAATTGAACTAGAACTGCACTTGAAGTGAAATAGAACTGAACTAGAACTGCTCTAAAAGTGAACTAGAACTTAATTAGAACTGAACTAGAACTGAACCAGAACTGAACCAGAACTGAACTAGAACTGAACTAAAACTGAATTAAAACTGAACTAAAACTGAATTAGAACTGAACTTGAACTGAACTAGAAGTGAACTAGAACTTAATAAGAACTGAACTAAAACTGAATTAGAACTGAACTTGAACTGAACTAGAAGTAAACTAAAATTTAACTAGATTTCACCTAAACTGAACTAGAACTGCACTAGAAGTGAACCAGAACTTAATTAGAACTGAACTAGAACTGAACTAGAACTGAACTAAAATTGAATTAAAACTGAATTAGAACTGAACTTGAACTGAACTAGAAGTGAACTAGAATTGAACTAGAACTGCACTTGAAGTGAAATAGAACTGAACTAGAACTGCTCTAAAAGTGAACTAGAACTTAATTAGAACTGAACTAGAACTGAACCAGAACTGAACCAGAACTGAACTAAAACTGAATTAAAACTGAACTAAAACTGAACTTGAACTGAACTAGAAGTAAACTAAAATTTAACTAGATTTCAACTAAAACTGAACTAGAACTGCACTAGAAGTGAACCAGAACTTAATTAGAACTGAACTAGAACTGAACTAGAACTGAACTAAAACTGAATTAAAACTGAACTAAAACTGAACTTGAACTGAACTAGAAGTAAACTAAAATTGAACAAGACTTAACTAGAATTGAACTAGAACTGCACTTGAAGTGAAATAGAACTGAACTAGAACTGCTCTAAAAGTGAACTAGAACTTAATTAGAACTGAACTAGAACTGAACTAGAACTGAACTAAAACTGAATTAAAACTGAACTAAAACTGAACTTGAACTGAACTAGAAGTGAAATAGAACTTAATTAGAACTGAACTATAACTGCACTAAAAGTGAACTAGAACTGAACTAAAACTGAATTAAAACTGAACTAGAACTGAACTCACTCCTAATTATATAAAGACTACATTTCTAGAATAGGTATTATCCGAATAACGGTTTTTCACATCCCTATTTTGCTGTCCATAGTTTTGTTCGCTCTTAATTCTAAAACTATAATTTAAGTTTTTTTTAGTTCTTGTTGCCTGGATTTAGAGACAGTTGTTGAATACAAAACTAAATCTGAAATTTGTAGTTTGGATTTAAGAGTCAACATAAAAGGGAGGAAAAAATTTAAGAGAATAAATAAAACTACGAAATATTATTGGATGCCAGGAATGAGATAATAATTTATTATTTTTGCTAATATTTTTTGCTCCTTACAAATTTTATTTATTACATAACTAAACTCCTTCTAAATCTTTAAAAAAAGTTAATTAAAAATTTACTTTTTTGTTCTGAATTAAGATCTTTCGAATGATGAATTGGATATAGAAGAGGATGATGCTGGCAGTTCAGAGTTCTTGAATACCAACAGTTATCATCCGGCCACTTCACCATTTAAAACCCAACGTCAACGTTCTCTAACACCCGATCGCAATGAATCCCACAGCTCTTCAAGTAGTCTGCGTAAACAACGTTCCATAACTCCTGAATCGCGATCGTTAACACCGGAAGATCGCCGTAAAAAGGGTTCGCAGATATCTCTCAGTGGTTCACGACAAAATTCCAGTTCACGCAGTAATACTTTAGAACGTAAACATGAAAAGGTGAATATATCAAGAAGTTCATCGAGTTCCAGTTACAGTGGACGTGAACATGACAATCATGTTGGTGTGGGAGGGATGGGTGTTTTAGAGAATGCTGGTATGAGAGTTGGTGTTGTGGGTATAAATGTGGCGAGTAGTCAACATAGACGTTCATTGGGTCGCAGTGCCAAACAATCGGATGAACATCGTATAAGAAGATCAAGGTAAGAGGGGAATTAATTATGTTTTAGAATTTGGAAGAAATTTTATTAAATTGATTTTTGCTTAACATTTTTTTATTTATTTATGATTTCTTTTTCATTATTTTTAGATCCCTACAACTTACCGAACGTTCTCCTAATCGTGGTCACAAAATGGTAGTTTGTGTGGGTCAAAATCATGCCTCTAGCAACAATCAACCGCCTCTGTATCAACAATCAAATATGCGAAACAATCTGACAAACATGCAAAACACCAATTTTCCGCCCACCATACGCACAACCGGTAAATCACAATCGATTTTAATAAATAACACCAATGGAGCAACAGTCTTGGCCGGCTCTAGCTCTCGCCATCGTCAGAGTGATATTGATAAAAGTCGTTCCTTTGATTTTGACTATTGTAATTATAATTCTCCCGGCAATAGTGTCAAAACACAACATAGCAATAATTCTTTAAGTCAAAATCTCTTAAATCGGGAAGCTGCCTTGAGATTGGAATTCGATAAAAGTCGTTCTTTCGATGAGGACTATCGAGAGGCAGTGGTAAGCAATAATAATCTAAACGCCAATGCCATGAGATATTTACAGGCCAATGAGAATAGTGAAAGAAATCATGTGGCAAGAGTAAGACGAACTTCTCCGGTAGAGGGTAATGGCAGGAATACCCGAAGTCCCCAGTCATCGGGTTCGTCATGCAATAATCTCAGTGTGCCACGTTCTACTACTAGTCCACAAAACTATGGTACACGATTGTGTGATCATGAAATGACATATGATCTTATGCGTAAATCATTAGATCGTTCTCCCATAATGGATTTCCGGAGGGGTGATAGTGCCGGTGGAGTGGGAGATTATGATATACCGATTAGTATGTTAAGAAATCGTGAAACCATTAATTCGGGTGGTAATTCCGAATTAAATTTCATGAACAGTGATAATCGACAATACGAACACATGAGTTCGAATTCTTTGAAACAACAAAGATCACTAAGAAGAACCCATAGTCCCAATGAAACACACTACTCTTTGGAACGTTCCCATAATTCAGCTGGCTCCAGAGATGATATAGCACCCAATGAACCAAATGAATATCGTAATGAATATAATGATTTGTATCGTAGAACAAGAAGTAATAATCGTGGAAGGTATTAAAAGTAAAATTTTGAAACTGGAAATTTCGAAAGAGAAATTTAAAGTTTGCTTGCATGTTTTACTAAAAGAGATTAAACATAACCTTAAAACAGAGAGTAGAAGATTTAGGTTAACAAAACTAAAATATAATTAGTGATTTCTCTCTTGCTTTCTCTTACACACTTATATTTCATCAAAACAAAATTTACTAAAAACAGCCTCTCCTAACTTTTTTACACCAAAACAAAATTTAAAAAAAACTTAATTAATTAATTAATTAATTATATAACAAATTAGTGATTTCCTTTTTAATACTTAAAAGAAAATTAATTAAAAATAATCTTAAAGTTTAAGTAATTAAAAAAAATCTTACTAAGAGAAAAAAGAGTCCAAATAACTAAAACTCTTTTAATTAAAAAAAATTAAAAAAAAATAATTAAACTGAAATTTTGAAAATTATTAAATTTCAAAATAATTTTGAAGACAGAAGACTGCTTGGCAAACAAAATATTTAAAATAAATTTCAACACACCTGAACTTTTAAGGATCAACTAAAATGTAGTATGTATAACTAACTAAAATTAAAATATAATTAAAACAAAATATAATAAAAAAACCTTAAATTAACAATAATAAATTAAATTTAAAATTATTAACAAAAAAAAAAACAAAAACAAAAAACAAAAAGTAGTGTTAACAATAAATTAAAAATAAAATAACAACAAAAATAAGTGTAATTCATATTAACATTGAAAAGAGATAAAAAAAACTCACCACTTCACCATAAAACCCCCCAAAACAAAAAGGATATACAACACTTTAAATTAAAATTACTACAAATTCACCTTTTTTAGTTTTGGAAACTCAACTTAGTTCGACTTTATTTTAGTTTATTTATTTTGGTTTTTTTTTGTTTGTTTTTATTTTCTGTTTATTATGTGTCAAACATTGTTTTTGTTTTATAGTGATTTATTTCAAACAAAAACAACAACAAATTTTCCACTAAATAATACCACCAATACCACAACAACAAGAACAATTACACCTCTAACCAAAACACTCTCAACACCATCAATGTCATCAAAAAATGGAAAGGAAAATTGTTTCAATGATACTTGCTCCTATTGGCCACAATGTGGTGCCTGTCAAAATGTCTCCAAACAATCTATGAATGAATATTTAAAATCTCTGCCACTTAAACGGAAAAATCTTCATTATATAACACAAATTAAAGAAGAAGACTTACAAGATAATGAAAAACAACAAAATTCCAATATTTCTTCAGTTAAGATAAATATTAATACTCATACCCAACAACAACAACAACAAAAACAGCAACAACAACAGGAAAATGAATTGTTATTATCCTGTGAATACCCAACAAAACCTAAAACCACCACACAATGGAAATTATTGTGTAAAAATGTCGTAGTACCAACATCGACAACAACGACAACGACAACAACAAACATGTCATCAGAAAATACAAATTTAGAATCAAATATTGTTCATTCTTCAAGCAATATCGTTGTCAATGTCAAAGTATCATCATCGCCACCAATAACAACAACTTCATTGACGACAACAAAATTAACGGAAACAACACCAACAACAACAGCAACAACCTCATACGCAACACCAACAGCTGCATCATCATCAACATCATCCTCATCAGTTGTTATAACATCAACAGCAACAACAACATTGTCTACATCCATGCCATTACCAACAATAATGACATTTTCATCATCTGCAACAACAACACCCATATCACATATCACTTCAGTGATAACATTACCTGAAAAGCCACGTGTCATACCTTTAGCTGCTACATCTTCAGTATTTTTGGGAGATTTTGAAATGCCCATAACCCGTGATTATCATTACAACGATTCTAATGATTTTAATGACATTTATGTAATTACAACAGATATAGCAGCAGCAACAACAACAACAACAACAACAACGGTAACAGCAATAGCTACAACATCATTACCATCATCACTTATTGACTTAACAGTAAATAATAATGAAAATAATGTCAATTTCTATGAGACAAAAATTTACGACAATTTAAAGAGGTGAGTAAAATGTGAATGAATGAATGAATGAATGAGTTACTTTGGCAACCATGACACTTTTTTCTTTGTAACTCACATATTTAATGAAGTTATTTAACACATTTATTACATTAATTCATGTACAAAAGGACGAATGACATTAAAGAGAGTTTTAAAGAAATTCACTTCACTAAAGTGACCCTCCCACTTCGTTTAAAATTTACCACATTTTTGACATTTTTTATACCCCTCACCAGATTAGGTCAGAAGGGTTTAAGTTTGTCATTCCGTTTCGTCTTAGACCCCTAAAAGTATATATTCTGCTACGGTATGAAAAAAGAAATTGATTGATCCCTGTCCGCCCGTCCGTCCGTATGTCGATTGAAATCAAGTTAATATGTATATCAAACGTTTGGAAATGCTTTTGAGAATTTTACTATTCAAATCCAGAGAAATTGGCTCATAAATGGCTCAGATATTAGCGAAAAACTGAAGGTATCCCAAACTTTTTTATATTTTGAAGAATCTACAAGAGTTAGAGACTTAGCTTTTTCAGAAATAGATTTCAATTTATTTAGAGGATTTATGCCCTGAAGACATGAGAAATTACTCCGATGATTAGTTTCTGAGTTATAGGCAAAAACATATTTTCCTATATTTTTAACCCCCCATGAGACCTACGGAGTTGGTTATGACAGTGATTGATTGCAATGTTTTACCCCGAATTAAATTTTTCCAAATCGGTTCCTAAACCACCGAGATATGGTCAATATGTTTTTTCAGAAGTTAAGTCCCATGTGGTTCTTGTTGTTGTTTATAACTATAGAAAACAATAACAACGTTTAAAATAACGTTTTTGAGATTTTGCCCATTTTATTAATGCTAGAAATCTAATTTTTTTACTACTGGGCCAGAATTATTTTTATGGATTTTTCATTTGAAAACATAAACTCGATTGGGCCATTAGTTTCCGAGATATGGGCGAAAATTTATTCTGACGCTATTGGGGCAGCTACGGACCTAGTTACCGTACAGATAAATTACTAATTTTTTCTCCGAATTTTGTTTTTTTTTTTTAATTTTTAAATCGGTTCATAAATAGCCGAGATATATTAATATTCGTTATTTTCCTTGTGATTGTTGTTGGATATTGAAAACAGTAACATTTTAAGGTAAAGTAAATAACTAAGGAATTTTTGATTTTAAACATCACAGTAATCGGTCCATTAGTTTCCGAGTTATATACCCATAAATAGCCAATTTATTGATTACTCTTACAACATTCCCTCGAACATCAGCAATATAAAATTGTTGGGGTTAATTAGCGGAAAATTTTCGACAAATCTTTCATTTAGCGGAAATTTTCGATAAAACTCTCATTTAACGGAAATTTTCGATAAATCTCTCATTTAGCGGAAATTTTCGATAAATCTCTCATTTAGCGGAAATTTTCGATAAAATCTCATTTAGCGGAAATTTTCGATAAATCTCTCATTTAGCGGAAATTTTCGATAAATCTCTCATTTAGTGGAAATTTTCGATAAATCTCTCATTTAGTGGAAATTTTCGATAAATCTCTCATTTAGTGGAAATTTTCGATAAATCTCTAACTTAGTGGAAATTTTCGATAAATCTCTAATTTAGTGGAAATTTTCGATAAATCTCTAATTTAGTGGAAATTTTCGATAAATCTCTAATTTAGTGGAAATTTTCGATAAAAATCTCATTTAGCGGAAATTTTCGATAAATCTCTCATTTAGAAAAATTTTCGATAAATCTCTCATTTAGCGGAAATTTTCGATAAATCTCTCATTTAGCGGAAATTTTCGATAAATCTCTCATTTAGCGGAAATTTTCGATAAAACTCTCATTTAGCGGAAATTTTCGATAAATCTCTCATTTAGCGAAAATTTTCGATAAATCTCTCATTTAGCGGAAATTTTCGATAAATCTCTCATTTAGCGGAAATTTTCGATAAATCTCTCATTTGGCGGAAATTTTCGATAAATTTCTCATTTAGCGGAAATTTTCGATAAATCTCTCTTAAGTGGAAATTTTCGATAAATTTCTCATTTAGCGGAAATTTTCGATAAATCTCTCATTAAGTGGAAATTTTCGATAAATCTCTCATTTAGCGGAAATTTTCGATAAATCTCTCATTTGGCGGAAATTTTCGATAAATCTCTCATTTGGCGGAAATTTTCGATAAATTTCTCATTTAGCGGAAATTTTCGTTAAATCTCTCATTTAGTGGAAATTTTCGATAAATCTCTCATTAAGTGGAAATTTTCGTTAAATCTCTCATTTAGTGGAAATTTTCGTTAAATCTCTCATTTAGTGGAAATTTTCGTTAAATCTCTCATTTAGTGGAAATTTTCGATAAATTTCTCATTTAGCGGAAATTTTCGATAAATCTCTCATTTGGCGGAAATTTTCGATAAATTTCTCATTTAGCGGAAATTTTCGTTAAATCTCTCATTTAGTGGAAATTTTCGATAAATCTCTCATTAAGTGGAAATTTTCGTTAAATCTCTCATTTAGTGGAAATTTTCGTTAAATCTCTCATTTAGTGGAAATTTTCGTTAAATCTCTCATTTAGTGGAAATTTTCGTTAAATCTCTCATTTAGTGGAAATTTTCGATAAATTTCTCATTTAGCGGAAATTTTCGATAAATCTCTCATTTGGCGGAAATTTTCGATAAATTTCTCATTTAGCGGAAATTTTCGTTAAATCTCTCATTTAGTGGAAATTTTCGATAAATCTCTCATTAAGTGGAAATTTTCGTTAAATCTCTCATTTAGTGGAAATTTTCGTTAAATCTCTCATTTAGTGGAAATTTTCGTTAAATCTCTCATTTAGTGGAAATTTTCGTTAAATCTCTCATTTAGTGGAAATTTTCGATAAATTTCTCATTTAGCGGAAATTTTCGTTAAATCTCTCATTTAGTGGAAATTTTCGTTAAATCTCTCATTTAGTGGAAATTTTCGTTAAATCTCTCATTTAGCGGAAATTTTCGATGAGAAGAAGAAGATTTGCAATGAAGTTCCTACTGTTTATGTTTAAGGATTAAGAGTTTAATTTTTATGTTATTTAATTCTTTTTTATAGCATTTTTTACTATTTATTTTAAAATATCAAAATCAGAATAAGACATAAATTAGACTCAATTACACAATTTTCCCAGCGAAATATATTTTCGTTAATATTTAAACGTTTGACATTTGTGTCTATTTGAACGTATTTGACATAAATTTGAAATACACTTTTTTCATTTTATACCCAAAAGATTAATAAAATATCCCGTCGAATTAGGAAAAAGAACTTAAACTAAAACACATAAATTGCAAATAAATTAAGTGATTACGAATATTCACTCGCGCATTAAACACTCATTTTTTTAATAAATTTTAATTTATTTACTGTAATTATTTTTCTAATATTGAACTTAAATATCAAAGAATAGAAAAAGCGACAACAATAATTCTTAATCATGAGTCATGTTAAATGTATTAATTTTGCTCCTTTTTTCATTATAACGTAAATTTATCTTGGTTTTTTTGGAAGATTTTGATAAAACAAACAAATTTCTTGGAAAAAGAAATTAAACAAAAATATTTATTCTTAATGAAAATGTGATAAAAGAAGAATGAGACATCAATATAACAAGAAGTCATGTAAAAAAATTTCTTCAATCAAAAAAAAAACTTAAAAATAAAAATAAACATAAAAAAGTGACTTAAAAGTAATTAAAATTTGTATTAAATTACTTTATAAACTTTTTTTATAACGATATTTAAATTAAACTTTTATAATTGTTAAATAAACTTTTAAAGGTTATTAACTAGGGTTTCCCTTTTCTTGGGATTTTTTAGTTCCCGGGAATTTCCCGGTAGTGACAGAATTCTGTCTCAGATATCAGTCTATAACTATTTTACTATTGGATCGATATAACATGTTTTAAATAAGAAACTGCTTAGAACAATAACCAACAGTCTGGCAAAATTTCTTTAAATTCTTATTTGATTCTTTCTGGACTTAGAGGCAAAGCCAATATACCTCCTTCACAAAATTACTTCACGAAAATTTTGGATAGAAATTTTCGCAGATTTACAAATTTTAATTTCCCGGGAAAAACCCGATAATGTTTTCCCGTGGAGAAACTCTAGAAACCACCACAACAACTTAAAGGACGTTAATGATAAATTTATAGGATCAATTTTGTGAATTTCTCTTATTTAGAGAAAATTTTCGATAAATCTCTTATTTAGAGAAAATTTTCGATAAATCTCTTATTTAGAGAAATTTTCGATAAATCTCTTATTTAGAGAAAATTTTCGATAAATCTCTTATTTAGAGAAAATTTTCGATAAATCTCTTATTTAGAGAAAATTTTCGATAAATCTCTTATTTAGAGAAAATTTTCGATAAATCTCTTATTTAGAGAAAATTTTCGATAAATCTCTTATTTAGAGAAAATTTTCGATAAATCTCTTATTTAGAGAAAATTTTCGATAAATCTCTTATTTAGAGAAAATTTTCGATAAATCTCTTATTTAGAGAAAATTTTCGATAAATCTCTTATTTAGAGAAAATTTTCGATAAATCTCTTATTTAGAGAAAATTTTCGATAAATCTCTTATTTAGAGAAAATTTTCGATAAATCTCTTATTTAGAGAAAATTTTCGATAAATCTCTTATTTAGAGAAAATTTTCGATAAATCTCTTATTTAGAGAAAATTTTCGATAAATCTCTTATTTAGAGAAAATTTTCGATAAATCTCTTATTTAGAGAAAATTTTCGATAAATCTCTTATTTAGAGAAAATTTTCGATAAATCTCTTATTTAGAGAAAATTTTCGATAAATCTCTTATTTAGAGAAAATTTTCGATAAATCTCTTATTTAGAGAAAATTTTCGATAAATCTCTTATTTAGAGAAAATTTTCGATAAATCTCTTATTTAGAGAAAATTTTCGATAAATCTCTTATTTAGAGAAAATTTTCGATAAATCTCTTATTTAGAGAAAATTTTCGATAAATCTCTTATTTAGAGAAAATTTTCGATAAATCTCTTATTTAGAGAAAATTTTCGATAAATCTCTTATTTAGAGAAAATTTTCGATAAATCTCTTATTTAGAGAAAATTTTCGATAAATCTCTTATTTAGAGAAAATTTTCGATAAATCTCTTATTTAGAGAAAATTTTCGATAAATCTCTTATTTAGAGAAAATTTTCGATAAATCTCTTATTTAGAGAAAATTTTCGATAAATCTCTTATTTAGAGAAAATTTTCGATAAATCTCTTATTTAGAGAAAATTTTCGATAAATCTCTTATTTAGAATTGAATTAGAATTTTCGATAAATCTCTTATTTAGAGAAAATTTTCGATAAATCTCTTATTTAGAGAAAATTTTCGATAAATCTCTTATTTAGAGAAAATTTTCGATAAATCTCTTATTTAGAGAAAATTTTCGATAAATCTCTTATTTAGAGAAAATTTTCGATAAATCTCTTATTTAGAGAAAATTTTCGATAAATCTCTTATTTAGAGAAAATTTTCGATAAATCTCTTATTTAGAGAAATGAAATTTAATTCGATAAATCTCTTATTTAGAGAAAATTTTCGATAAATCTCTTATTTAGAGAAAATTTTCGATAAATCTCTTATTTAGAGAAAATTTTCGATAAATCTCTTATTTAGAGAAAATTTTCGATAAATCTCTTATTTAGAGAAAATTTTCGATAAATCTCTTATTTAGAGAAAATTTTCGATAAATCTCTTATTTAGAGAAAATTTTCGATAAATCTCTTATTTAGAGAAAATTTTCGATAAATCTCTTATTTAGAGAAAATTTTCGATAAATCTCTTATTTAGAGAAAATTTTCGATAAATCTCTTATTTAGAGAAAATTTTCGATAAATCTCTTATTTAGAGAAAATTTTCGATAAATCTCTTATTTAGAGAAAATTTTCGTTTCGATAAATCTCTTATTTAGAGAAAATTTTCGATAAATCTCTTATTTAGAGAAAATTTTCGATAAATCTCTTATTTAGAGAAAATTTTCGATAAATCTCTTATTTAGAGAAAATTTTCGATAAATCTCTTATTTAGAGAAAATTTTCGATAAATCTCTTATTTAGAGAAAATTTTCGATAAATCTCTTATTTAGAGAAAATTTTCGATAAATCTCTTATTTAGAGAAAATTTTCGATAAATCTCTTATTTAGAGAAAATTTTCGATAAATCTCTTATTTAGAGAAAATTTTCGATAAATCTCTTATTTAGAGAAAATTTTCGATAAATCTCTTATTTAGAGAAAATTTTCGATAAATCTCTTATTTAGAGAAAATTTTCGATAAATCTCTTATTTAGAGAAAATTTTCGATAAATCTCTTATTTAGAGAAAATTTTCGATAAATCTCTTATTTAGAGAAAATTTTCGATAAATCTCTTATTTAGAGAAAATTTTCGATAAATCTCTTATTTAGAGAAAATTTTCGATAAATCTCTTATTTAGAGAAAATTTTCGATAAATCTCTTATTTAGAGAAAATTTTCGATAAATCTCTTATTTAGAGAAAATTTTCGATAAATCTATTATTTAGTGGAAATTTTAGATAAATCTCTTATTTAGAGAAAGTTTTCGATAAATCTCTTATTTAGAGAAAGTTTTCGATAAATCTTTTATTTAGAGAAAGTTTTCGATAAATCTCTTATTTAGAGAAAGTTTTCGATAAATCTCTCATTTAGAGAAAGTTTTCGATAAATCTCTTATTTAGCGGAAATTTTCGATAAATCTCTTATTTAGCGGAAATTTTCGATAAATCTCTTATTTAGCGGAAATTTTCGATAAATCTCTTATTTAGAGAAAATTTTCGATAAATCTATTATTTAGAGAAAATTTTCGATAAATCTCTTATTTAGAGAAAGTTTTTGATAAATCTCTTATTTAAAGAAAGTTTTCGATAAATCTCTTATTTAGAGAAAGTTTTCGATAAATCTTTTATTTAGAGAAAGTTTTCGATAAATCTCTTATTTAGAGAAAGTTTTCGATAAATCTCTCATTTATAGAAAGTTTTCGATAAATCTCTTATTTAGCGGAAATTTTCGATAAATCTCTTATTTAGCGGAAATTTTCGATAAATCTCTTATTTAGCGGAAATTTTCGATAAATCTCTTATTTAGCGGAAATTTTCGATAAAATTCTTATTTAGCGGAAATTTTTCGATAAATCTTTTATTTAGAGAAAATTTTCGATAAAACTCTTAATTAGAGAAAATTTTCGATAAATCTCGTTTTCTTCCATAAATCTTTATCTTCCAAAAATCTTTAAAAGGAAATTTTCAAAAAAATTATCCATAATGAAAAGTATTTGCCTTAAAAATCGTCTTCACTAAAACTTTATATTCACAAAAAATTAGAAATTAAGAAAGAACTCCACAAAAAAGTTGGTTTTTTATTAAATTAACAAATTTAAAAAAAGAAACTTCGATTTTTATTAAATTTTTTGTTTTTAAAATTTCCATTTTCACTCAAAACTAAAATTTTTACTAAAATGTAAATTTCATCAAAACCAAGATCTTTGGAAAAAATCATACTTTAGATTTCACTAAAACATAAAATCCTGGACAAAAATTGTATTTTTTTTTCAAAATTTAGTTTTACTTAATATTAAATTTTCGCTAAAATCTCATTTTAACTAAGAATTTCATTAATATGAACAGGAATTCATGATTGAAAAGGAATTTACGTTTAATTTTCCTTATTCATTAATAAAAGTTATTTTTTGCTCAAAACTGTAAAAAATTTCTTAATAATCTTTTATAAAATATTTACTCTCTTTTTAGTCTTTATGCAACTCCCACCTCAAATGAAACTCCGACTAGAAAATATCAAACAAATAAATTTAAAGAGAAAAATTCAAAAACCCAAATGATGAGAAAAATTATGGAAAATAATACGAGTGGAAGCGGAAGTGGCAGTACCACCAGCAGCAACAGCAGCTCCAGTAACAGCGGTAGTTGTCAAGAAAGTAGCATAACTAGTGGCACCTATGACAATGACAACAACAATTTTTGTTCAAATGTCAATAAATCAACTACAAATTATAAAAAACGAAAACACATTAAAATGAAAGCGGGAAAAATTCAACGTTTTAAAAGACGTTCACGTTTATCGTTACCAAATATTTGGTTAAATTTAGAAGAGCAACAACAACAACAAGAAAAGGATAAAAATCAAGAAATAAGGTGAGTTTTGAATTTTTATTCATTTATTCTCATTTAAAAGAAATTTAATTATTTTTTTTATTTGTATTAAATTATCTCGTTATTAAGAAATCTTAATATTCTAAATATCTGCCAGATTAAAGGATTTATTTCGGAAATAATCCTTTTCTGTTCCAAATTTATGTTTAAATCTTCTTTATTAAGTTTTTAAGTCAAAAATGTGAAAATGATTATAAAAATGGCACCAATTTCAGTGTCTTTTTTTGTATTCTGTAATGAAATTATAATTAATAAATGTTGTTGTTGTAAAATGTGTGCCAGCATGTAAATGGCAAGTACTTAGCCACACATACACACACACAAGTATAAATGAACACACACACACTCAAACATAGACAAAAATAATATTTATAAAGGTGAACTTTTTAAATGAGCACACACACAAACACACATGTAAACAATTTCTATTAAATTTAAATACCCTGCAGTTCTGATACGAAAAAGGCTATTTTCTTAATATATAATTTTTAGCATTAAAGTCTTTCTTACGATTTCATTAATTTAAGACATTTGGGTTATTGTGGGAAAAAATGTATTTTGCTTGTATTTCAAATATAAGGAGTTAGATCGAAAAATTCTTAACATACATATGTAATTATTTAATACGATTGAAATTATTACTACAATTAGCCAAAGTTTTTATCCTTAGTGATAAGATATTGAACCTATTTCGAAAACTTGTTCCTTGCTCCGGGCAATTTGGAGGATTTTCCTCTCTTGCTACAAATAACGCAATTTTGTTCTTGTGGGTTTATTTACCATAGTGATAGGATCTCAAATCAGGCCAAAAATAAGTGGACACATTATGAAGTCTTATGAATGGAATCAGATTTTTTTGTAAACATTTCTTGATGCAACTTTTGGCATTTATAGAGCCCGTTATAACTATTGATTGGCGTCTTACTAAATTTTGACTGATTTCAGGTTCTAAACTTTTCTTCAGCATTCCTTCGACCATTAGCAACATTAATCAAACATTTCGTCTTCCAGTATATTTTTTTAGAAAACATCACTTCAATTTCTGTGCCCTGTTTTTGGCCGCTAAATTTTTAGCAGTTCTCCTGTCAGGAACTTTTTCACCTTGCACCTGCATTAACTTTAACTTTTCATACCAAATATTCCGAGTACTGACTGGGTTGCTTTCCAATCGGAAATGTTCGGAGCTCTTTTGAAGATGCTCTCTATTTTATGGCTTTAGAAATATCACCCTCCTATATGAACCGGGTTTTCTATTAACGGAAAAGTTTTCCCGATACTGTTTAATAACATCGGAAACAGTTTCACTCTAAACTTTTGAATGCGTGGCCAAATTTTAATGGGACCAAGTTGGGAGTTGTTAGAAATGTTTAATAATTTTGGAAGGCACTTTTTTCTGATCACTCATTTTATTTAGTGATAAAAAACGTGTGTTACGAATTTTTCAATCTCACACCTTATAGTTTTTTTTTCTAAAATTTAGATTTTTAATAAAAAAAAAAATTAAATTAGTTTTTCAAAAAAATGCGTTTTTTATAAAAATATTTTAATTTTTAAAAGGATTTTCACTAAAAATTAGAATTTCGCTTAAATTATGATTTTCGGTGAAATTTAGACATTCACTAAAAATAAAATTTTCACTAACAAAAGAGTTTTCTTTAGTAAAATTAAAATTTTCATCAAAATTTATAAAATTCTCTTTAAACAAAAATGAAGTTCTCCCTTTTCAAAACTGTAGGGTTTCTGAAAATACTGATATATTTTTTATAGCTCCTGTTATTCAGATACAAATATAAAAAGTTCCGTTTACAGTAGAGAAGTGTTTAATAATAGATAAATTGTTAAAATGTCACTGGGCATAATTGTTGTTATTATTTATAAATTTTTTATATATAAAAATTAAACGCGTGTTGTGCAAAACAAAGTTTATCTTAAATTAAAGTTCATTCATATGAGACAGAGAATAAAAATGGTTATAAACGAAAATATCACAATAATTTAAAAATGGGGGTTTTAAATTTCTCTCTTCCTTCTTTTTTGTTTTTTATTATTTTTTCTTTTTCCTAGAATTTTGAAAGGACTTTTGTTTTATAAATTTTGTCATTTTTGTTTGTGTAAATAAATCCTTCACAAGTTGAATTCCTTTTTTTGGAAAAATATTTTAAATAATATTATTTATGCTATTTTAACTTTATTTAAAACGTATTTTATATATTTTCTTTTTGTTGTATTCACAAAAAGGGTCCAAAATGTACACCTGCATAAAGTTTTTCTTTCTTTTCTCTTTTTTTTTTTTTTTTTTGTCATAACGATTATTCTCTCATAACAATGAGAAAAAAAAGAGAGAAATTGTGGAATTCTGTTATCGAAATTAAATACCTGTAAGAGGATTTTATTTTGATTTTTTATAAATTTATTTAATATTTTATATTTAATATTTAATATTTTATATTTTTACTACAACATATAAATTAATATAACAATGAAATAAGTTCGGCTTTCGACTCTTTTTTATTATTCTTGTTAAAGTCGGATCTTTCAAAGAGTTTAATTTTAATTTAAAAAAAGAGTTTTATTTTTCATTGCTCTTGGAAAAAGAGTTTAATTTTAGAAAAGTGTTAAAAAGTCTAAAAAAGATAAAAGTAAAAAAGAGCGAAATCGAAGAAAGAGTTTAATAATCATGTGTAGTAATCAAAGACGTTTTTTATTTAACAGAAAGGGATGTACAACCTTTGCAACACGCCACAAATAGTGAAGAGGGTATATTAACTTTGTCAAGCCATGTGTAAAGCTAAGAAGGAGTCATCTCAGACTCCATAATGTATATATATATTCTTGCATCCAATCAAAATCTGACACGATTAAGCTGTCTGTCTATTGTTACCACGCTCACATCCACAATGAAATTTGGCCTGAAAAGTTTCCTATTTAAAACCAGCAAAATCGGTATCTGACTGATTTAGTTTTAACTATTTTTTAACTGAACCGACTTTGATAATTAATGGAATGATAATGAAGTATATTTCTATTTTGTTGATTTATAGCTGACAATTTTACGATAATTCTTTCCTTCAACTTAGAACTTGACTCAGATATCGGTCTTTATCTTTTCAATAAAAATTGAAATTTTCAATAAAATTTGAAATTTTCAATAAAAATTGAAATTATCACTAAAAATTGAAATTTTCACTAAAAATTGAAATTTTCACTAAAAATTGAAATTTTCAATAAAAATTGAAATTTTCACTAAAAATTGAAATTTTCAATAAAAATTGAAATTTTCAATAAAAATTGAAATTTTCAATAAAAATTGAAATTTTCAATAAAAATTGAAATTTTCAATAAAAATTGAAATTTTCAATAAAAATTGAAATTTTCAATAAAAATTGAAATTTTCAATAAAAATTGAAATTTTCAATAAAAATTGAAATTTTCAATAAAAATTGAAATTTTCAATAAAAATTGAAATTTTCAATAAAAATTGAAATTTTCAATAAAAATTGAAATTTTCAATAAAAATTGAAATTTTCACTAAAAATTGAAATTTTCAATAAAAATTGAAATTTTCACTAAAAATTGAAATTTCACTAAAAATTGAAATTTTCACTAAAAATTGAAATTTTCACTAAAAATTGAAATTTTCACTAAAAATTGAAATTTTCACTAAAAATTGAAATTTTCAATAAAAATTGAAATTTTCAATAAAAATTGGAATTTTCAATTAAAATTGAAATTTTCACTAAAAATTGAAATTTTCACTAAAAATTGAAATTTTCACTAAAAATTGAAATTTTCACTAAAAATTGAAATTTTCACTAAAAATTGAAATTTTCACTAAAAATTGAAATTTTCACTAAAAATTGAAATTTTCACTAAAAATTGAAATTTTCACTAAAAATTGAAATTTTCACTAAAAATTGAAATTTTCACTAAAAATTGAAATTTTCACTAAAAATTGAAATTTTCACTAAAAATTGAAATTTTCACTAAAAATTGAAATTTTCACTAAAAATTGAAATTTTCACTAAAAATTGAAATTTTCACTAAAAATTGAAATTTTCACTAAAAATTGAAATTTTCACTAAAAATTGAAATTTTCACTAAAAATTGAAATTTTCACTAAAAATTGAAATTTTCACTAAAAATTGAAATTTTCACTAAAAATTGAAATTTTCACTAAAAATTGAAATTTTCACTAAAAATTGAAATTTTCACTAAAAATTGAAATTTTCACTAAAAATTGAAATTTTCACTAAAAATTGAAATTTTCACTAAAAATTGAAATTTTCACTAAAAATTGAAATTTTCACTAAAAATTGAAATTTTCACTAAAAATTGAAATTTTCACTAAAAATTGAAATTTTCACTTAAAATTGAAATTTTCACTTAAAATTGAAAATTTTCACTTAAAATTGAAAATTTTCACTAAAAATTGAAATTTTCACTAAAAATTGAAATTTTCACTAAAAATTGAAATTTTCACTAAAAATTGAAATTTTCACTAAAAATTGAAATTTTCACTAAAAATTTAAATTTTCACTAAAAATTTAAATTTACACTAAAACTTGAAATTTTTACTAAAAATTGAAACTTTCAATAAAAATTGAAATTTTTACTAAAAATTGAAATTTTCACTAAAACTTGAAATTTTCACTAAAAATTGAAATTTTCACTAAAAATTGAAATTTTCACTAAAAATTGAAATTTTCACTAAAAATTGAAATTCTCACTAAAAATTTAAAATTTCACAATCATAATTATTTTTTTTAATAAAATCTCTTATTATAAAAAATTCTAAGTTTCAATTAATTTGGATTTTTGGGATTTTTTTCTTTCAATGTTTTGGACGTATTAAATTAATTTCAGGCAAAAACAAAAAAATCTTAACATTTCAAATTTTTTTATGTTGTAATTTATAAATTAATTTCCAATAATTTCCTTTTGATTTAACTAAAATTAAAAAATCAAATATTTTGTAAAGATTTTGAAAATGTTACATTTAGAAGACATTTTACTTGAGGCCGACAAGTTTCACATCTGTATACAAAAAGAAATATCATTATTTTTGTATTTTAATTATTGAAACATCAATTATGTCCAAGTCTTATTGAAATTTAAAGAAATCTATAAATTTGGAATTTATGTTAAATTTGCCTAAAGCTTTGACAGTGAAACTTAAACAATTTTGCATAATTTTTTGGGCCAACTAAATATTCTATTGTGAGGACTATTTTAAATATCATAAGAATTTTTCTGTTCTCCTCTTTCCCTTTCCCCCTCACACGATTTATTTTGTATTATAGAATATATATTATGTTTGCTATTGCATATCTAATAGGCGTTTGATAAATAAATAAATGTTGCTTGCTTAAAATAACAAAACACAAATTCCTTTAGCATATTTTTACTATTTTACATTCTGAATAGAATAATTTGAATTTTGTTTAATAACAAAAAAGCAACAACAATAGAAAAATAAAATAAATAACAAAACACGGAAACACACAATAAAAGAAATAGAAGGACCCCTCCGAAAAAAAAATTTATAATAATACAAAAGACCATGAATACAATATTCGCTGGAATAAAAATATTTCAATATTACATTGTTTACATTGTCTACATGTAGAAGTAGTAGTAGTAGTTGTTGTTGTAGTTTCTGTATATCATTTATTAGTTTTTCTGGCAACATGCATAACGATGCATGAAAACGATTTCGAGAATTTTTGTCCTTCGGGGAATACATTGAGTATTAGTTTGTCAATTTGATTGGAACATCAGTCTCCGACTACAACAAAAAAGTCCTTGTTTTGAACGAAAAAATAAAAATAAAACTGATAAACAAATTCTTTCCTCCTTTTGTTGCTGTTGATGTAATAAATATAATAAAAAAGGAGAGAACTATAAAAGGAATGGAAAATATTGTCCATCTGTCTACTTTATATATGGAGAAAAAATATATTACGTACCTTGAAATCTACCCGAATAAATAAATTAAATTGAAAAGGCGTAGAAGAGGAAGGACTATAAACGGAATAAAATAAATTAAGTTTGTTTTTCTATAATAAAATACAGTCGTATAACGTTAAAAGGTTTAAGTATTTTAAAGAGGATTCTGAAGTATTTCACCTTAATATGTAGAGACAAAAATTTGAAATAAGTGATTTAGCGAAAATTTTCACTAAATAAGTGATTTAGCGAAAATTTTCACTAAATAAGTGATTTAGCGAAAATTTCCACTAAATAAGTGATTTAGCGAAAATTTCCACTAAATAAGTGATTTAGCGAAAATTTTCACTAAATAAGTGATTTTCACTAAATAAGTGATTTAGCGAAAATTTCCACTAAATAAGTGATTTAGCGAAAATTTCCACTAAATAAGTGATTTAGCGAAAATTTCCACTAAATAAGTGATTTATTTCCACTAAATAGTGATTTTCACTAAATAAGTGATTTAGCGAAAATTTTCACTAAATAAGTGATTTAGCGAAAATTTTCACTAAATAAGTGATTTAGCGAAAATTTTCACTAAATAAGTGATTTAGCGAAAATTTTCACTAAATAAGTGATTTAGCGAAAATTTTCACTAAATAAGTGATTTAGCGAAAATTTTCACTAAATAAGTGATTTAGCGAAAATTTTCACTAAATAAGTGATTTAGCGAAAATTTTCACTAAATAAGTGATTTAGCGAAAATTTTCACTAAATAAGTGATTTAGCGAAAATTTTCACTAAATAAGTGATTTAGCGAAAATTTTCACTAAATAAGTGATTTAGCGAAAATTTCCACTAAATAAGTGATTTAGCGAAAATTTCCACTAAATAAGTGATTTAGCGAAAATTTTCACTAAATAAGTGATTTAGCGAAAATTTTCACTAAATAAGTGATTTAGCGAAAATTTTCACTAAATAAGTGATTTAGCGAAAATTTTCACTAAATAAGTGATTTAGCGAAAATTTCCACTAAATAAGTGATTTAGCGAAAATTTTCACTAAATAAGTGATTTAGCGAAAATTTTCACTTAAAAATAAATTTAAAATTTTGCAAAAAAAATGTTTTATGCTGGAAATTTGATTTACTTTTAAAATTGAAAACTATCTTTTTTACTTTTACAACTTAAAAGACTTTAACTAAATTTTCTTTAACAAAATATCTTTTCATCTTATGAAATTTTATAGAGTTTTTATTTGTTAAACAAATTATGAGTGAAATTCAGAATTAGAAATCTAATACATAGAAAATATGAAAATATGAGGAAAAATATCTCTCATAATTAATTTGTGCTGAAATAAGAAGATCATGTTTTTTTTTACTTCAGTTTTTCTTTAAGTTTCGAGAATTTTTCTTTTGGTTTCAGTACAAAATAAAATTAATAGTAAATAACAAATGACCTTAATACTTAGTTCAAGGTATTAAGTTTCATATTTGTTTTACTACCCAGCAAACAATTAGGAGGAAAAGTAATGTCAAATTAGTAAAAGAAGGACAATCGGTTAAAAAGAACTGAATATATTTTTGGGAATAATTTAAATATTTGAATGTTTGATTTTAATTGACTAAATTGACTAATTTTAGTTCAGTTTTAGTTCAGTTTTAATTCAGTTTTAGTTCAGTTCTAATTCAGTTTTAGTTCAGTTCCAGATCAGTTCTAATTCAGTTTTAGTTCAGTTCTAATTCAGTTGTAGTTCAGTTCTAGATCAGTTCTAATTAAGTTTTAGTTCAGTTCTAATTCAGTTTTAGTTCAGTTCTAGATCAGTTCTAATTCAGTTTTAGTTCAGTTCTAATTCAGTTTTAGTTCAGTTCTAGATCAGTTCTAATTCAGTTTTAGTTCAGTTCTAATTCAGTTTTAGTTCAGTTCTAGATCAGTTCTAATTCAGTTTTAGTTCAGTTCTAATTCAGTTTTAGTTCAGTTCTAGATCAGTTCTAATTCAGTTTTAGTTCAGTTCTAATTCAGTTTTAGTTCAGTTCTAGATCAGTTCTAATTCAGTTTTAGTTCAGTTCTAATTCAGTTTTAGTTCAGTTCTAGATCAGTTCTAATTCAGTTTTAGTTCAGTTCTAATTCAGTTTTAGTTCAGTTCTAGATCAGTTCTAATTAAGTTTTAGTTCAGTTCTAATTCAGTTTTAGTTCAGTTCTAGATCAGTTCTAATTCAGTTTTAGTTCAGTTCTAATTCAGTTTTAGGTCAGTTCTAGATCAGTTCTAATTCAGTTTTAGTTCAGTTCTAGATCAGTTCTAATTCAGTTTTAGTTCAGTTCTAATTCAGTTTTAGTTCAGTTCTAGATCAGTTCTAATTCAGTTTTAGTTCAGTTCTAATTTAGTTTTAGTTCAGTTCTAGATCAGTTCTAATTCAGTTTTAGTTCAGTTCTAATTCAGTTTTAGTTCAGTTCTAGATCAGTTCTAATTCAGTTTTAGTTCAGTTCTAATTCAGTTTTAGTTCAGTTCTAGATCAGTTCTAATTCAGTTTTAGTTCAGTTCTAATTCAGTTTTAGTTCAGTTCTAGATCAGTTCTAATTCAGTTTTAGTTCAGTTCTAATTCAGTTTTAGTTCAGTTCTAGATCAGTTCTAATTCAGTTTTAGTTCAGTTCTAATTCAGTTTTAGTTCAGTTCTAGATCAGTTCTAATTCAGTTTTAGTTCAGTTCTAATTCAGTTTTAGGTCAGTTCTAGATCAGTTCTAATTCAGTTTTAGTTCAGTTCTAGATCAGTTCTAATTCAGTTTTAGTTCAGTTCTAATTCAGTTTTAGTTCAGTTTTAGTTCAGTTCTAGTTCAGTTTTAGTTCAGTTCAAGTTTGGTTCTAGTTCAGTTTTAGTTCAATTTTCGTTCAGTTCTACTTCAATTCTAGATCAGTTAAAATTTGGTTCAAGTTTGGTTCCAGTTCAGTTCTATTTCAATTTTAATTTAGTTCTATAAAAAGAGTTTTACAAAAATATTCCTTAACTTGAGGAAAAAATGCAACAAATAAAAAAAAGTGCTCAAATAAAAAAATAATCTTTTAAATATGAATTAATATTAATCATACGCTCCATGATGTGTTCAAATCGATTATTTTTTGGAATTAATTCTGTAACAAGTTCAGTTATATATTTTCGATGAAATTTCACATGCTTTGAACTGAAGTGTTTTGGAGTTGATTTGGGGAAACGTTTTATTCATTTAGGGGTTTATTCGGTGACCCTCCATATTTAGACCAATTTGATTTGTTAATATTTTAAAAATTCGCCAAAAATTCACTTATGAATTGAGACTTAAAATTTTTTTCATTAATTTTGTGAAACTCTATAAATAAATATGCTTGCAGGTGTAGGTTATTAAGGACTGAGATCAAAAAATTCTTAACATAAGTTTTTAATTAAAATTTCATTTGATCAGATTACCTTTGCAAAATATGTGAACTGTGTTTAATGTAAAACAAATGAATAAATTTTTAATCTAAGTGAAAAAAACTGCGCAAACCCCAAATTGATCCTACAAAGAGTTGGACCAAACTGTTTCCAATATTATTAAAGAGTATCGGGAGAACTTGTTGATAGAAGAAGATCCAGTTCAGCTAGAAGGAATGATCAACAAAATGTTTCTAAAACCTAAAAAAAAGAATTTAAAAAATATATACACTTTAAACAAAATCTCATTTTAACATCATTTAACCTTTTCCATCCATCAGTCTGGTCTCTCATAAACAAAATCTGAAAAGTAAAGTCTGCATAGAAAATTCTTTGAAATTAAGGTCGTAAAGTTTTTGGAAATATTGGAATATTTATGTGATAAAATAACCCATCTGAATACCAACAAATCACATTTTTGAAAAAGATCCATTTACACATTCATGCATCTGTCTGACAGTTTTCGTAGAAACTGTTTTAAATAAAGTTTAAATACCAAAAAAATATATAAATAAATATGAAATTTTATGTATTTTTAAAATTATTAATAAAAATGTTTTCATGTGGTTGAATTTAAATTTTGTTACTACATTACGTATAAGTAATATTTGTGTTTTATAAATAATTAATATTAATCATACGCCTCATGTGTTTATAATTATAAATACAATTTTCACTGGGTTTTTATTAATATTATTTTTTTTATAAAAAAAACACATTTTTGTTGTAAATTTAATTAAATATTTACATATTAATTTTAATTAATTTACAAATAAAAAAAACATAATTTTTTCACATACTTTTTACAAGAAAATGAAAATTTTATCAAAAAGCTAAAATATTATGAAAGTAACCAAAAAAAATATATAAAAACAGTCAGATAAAATGTGGAATATTAAAAAAAAACAACTGCAATATGACCTTGATACAGAGAAAATCTCTTTCATGTAACATTTTTCAGTTTTTCTGTTAAAAAGCCATAAACAAATTATCTCTTTTTTTACTTATTCAAACATTCATTTTTTATTTACCAACAAAATCGCGTTGTTCGGTTATTTTTGCAAAAAAAATTGTTATCCTTTTATATAAAAATTCATATATTTCATCTTGTCTTTATTTTAATTTTGATGTCCACATTTAATATTTTTTATGGTTCACTGACTTCTTCACATCCATAAAGTCCCTGGGCTAAAGTAAACCAATGACTCTTATTTTTCTATATATATAAAATGGGATGTGTGTATTTATGTATGTATGTATGTATGTTTGTATGTATGTATGTATGTATGTATGTATGTATGTATGTATGTATGTATGTATGTATGTAACAGCGAGAGATTTGATATGTGACTCCAACTATATTCTCAAGGAACTGTTTAATTGGACAAAATGTAGCACTGATAGGACCATGGGGAGGGGTATCCCCGTGGAAGTCAAACATTGATTATCGAAAATCTAAAGAACTATAACAGCGATAATTTTCAAATTTAGTCGCAATCACTTTTTTTTAAAATACATGTCGTGATTTGTGAAAATTTCTTTCGAGATGCTGGACTAAGGAGAATATATGTGCAGTTAAGCCCACCGGGTAAATGCTAGTTATACAAATTTATTTCTTTATCATTTCCGTTTTTATGTTGTATTATACATATATGTATATGTAGGTCTAATTTCTTCCCTTAATATCCCATAAAAGACATAAAGAAAAAAAATATTTGTTTGTAAAGAAAGAGAAAACCTTTAAGGTGTTCTGTTCATAAATCGTTAACCTTTCGTTTAATGGTCCGATTTCCTTAAAGATATTTGAAAAAAAAAACTTTTTCCTGTTTGTTTTTGATATTAATAATTCAAAAAGAATTTCAAAGGGTTAAAGTGAAATGTTCACACAAGAAAAATGTGACAAACTAAATTACTGCAACTGTTTTTCTCATTAATATTTTAAGTTTTATTAATTAATATCAATCATACGCTCCATATTTTTTGTTTTATACTTTATGCTTTTCTTCATTTTTCCCGCAAAGTTTTTCGTATAGATATTTATTAAAGGGCTTGTAGGAAACTAGAGTTTTTGTTTTAACTCTTAAATATAAGAAATCATTTTATATCTCCTTGAGAATCGATGTAACAATGTCCGTCCATCTGTCTGGTTGTTCATATTATCTTTTCTTATGTAGTGAACATTTTAAAAGTATTTCAGTTAAATTTATTTTAAATAATTCCCAGCATACAGGACTCTTCCTATTAAAGATAGAAAAGATTGTTGATATTTAGTACTGTAAAAAAAACTAAAAATCCTCTCGAAATTACTCTTAACAATGTTTCATTGGTGTTCGTCCATGTGTCTGGCAGTTTTTAAAAAGCATTTTATTAATGAAGCACAGTGTGCTAAAATAGATTTTTTTGGAAAAAATCTGTAAAATTGAACCATAAGAGATATCATAATGAAGTTACTCATGTTTAAAGCTAAGGCGTTGGACACCTCTGAAATTTTTTTCTTAAAATATCTAAATTTTACAAGAGAAAACCTTGTTTATGTTAGATTTTCAGGCAGATCACAAAACCTTTTACTCAAGTTTTAGTACCTCTGGAAATATTAGAACGTGAAGATTCAGATTTTGAAAGAACAAGTAAGTGGAATGTCATTTGGTGTCAAAAATTTATGAAGAACTTAATATTTCGAATTTTTGCACTTTTTTATTTAAAAATAATGAAACGAATCAGAGAATTTAAACAATTCCCATTTTTCAATTTCAAAATGCCTAAAATCCCCAACCCCATAATGTCATGTTTAAAAATTTGATTTTCTTCAATACAATTAATTATTATGTCACCGCTACATGATCTTTATAGAGGCTTAGAAGGACTCTTTACATATAAAAGAATTAAAACAGTTTCTACATTTCCATGTCGAAATACTTAAAATCCCAACATCCATTTTATCGTGTTTAATTTTTTTTCATCTTGTCATCGAAACATGCTCTTTATTGAGTTTAGGAAGGACTCTCTTTATATAAAATCTCTTTTGCCCCAAGTCATAAATGAATTTTGGCGAATTAAAAAAAAACAGTTTACCTGAGATGCCCAACTTTGGAGGTTCAATGACTATGCCCCTGACTAGATAGGGTTCTGTACTTTGCCAAATCAACTTGAAAACACCTAAGCTTTTAATGTGTGTCACTTCATTAAAATACCTCTAACGGTTCAAATTTTATAGAATTATATCCCAAAAAAATCTATTTCAACACACTGTGATTTGGTGGAAATTTTAATAAATCATATTAAATTCTAAAAGTTTTAAAATATTTATTCTTAAGTTTGTTATATTAAAAAAATTATTAATAATACTAAAAATGTAACAATCATTATAAAACTACTATTTATTTTTGTTTTACTATGTCCGTCCATCTGTCTGGCAATCTTTGTTAACCTTTTTGGTGGAGTTTACAAAAAATATTTTAAAGATAAATTCATAATATTAAGTTTTTAAAATTTCATTAAGCCAAAAATATTTTTTATAAAATCGCATTTATTAGGTAAAGAATTTTTATCAACAAAAGTGAAATAATCGTCATAAAATTTACTTTTATGTTGATTTAATTATGTCCGTCCATCCGTCTGGCTGGTTATAAAATTTTGTTAATGTTGGAATTTTCGTGCTTTAGTTCCTAAAGATTAAAAAACAATTTACAGTACTAAAAATATAATAATCGCTTTAAAATATTATCCCTTTAATATCGGTTTAATAATATCCGTCAATGTGTCTGGTAGTTAATGAAAACCTTTTCCTTAGGGGGAAAAATAAAAAGTTAGTTAAAATATTTGAAAGTTGCTTAGCGGACATTAGGGAAATAATATAGAAACAGGTGAAAACTATTATACGCTACTAAAATTTTAAAGGAAAGTGTCTCATCTAAATTAATCCAATTCTTCTTTACCTCATTTTTATTTTTAACAAATAATTAATATAAATCATACGCTCCATATGTTACATTTTATACTTAATACTTTTATTCATATTTCCTGTTTAGTTTTTCGAATAGATTTTTATTCTTAAAGATTAAAAAACAATTTACAGTACTAAAAATATAATAATTGCTTAAAAATTTTATTCCTTTTATATCATATATAATAACGTCCGTCCATGAGACTGGTAGTTATTGAACACCTTTTTCCGCCACAGCGTTTCCTAATCTTTTTTTTCGGATATAATTCTGTAACTTTTAAACCGTTAGAAATATCTGAATGAAAATTCCCATGTTTAGTGCTGTAGAGTTTATTTGAAGGAGCAAAGACCTTCATCTGGTCTGGGAGGGTTTTCGGTTTTCGAAAAATAGTTTTTCTTTAATTTTTTGAAGTTAGTGGAAGTAATAATAATAAAGTACTTTCTTCACATATGTTCTGCCGCAATAGTCCAGTCTCTTGACCGTACTACAGACCAATTTTTTTAATTTATATAGTCCAATCTCTTGACTGTACTATAGTCCAGCCTCTTGACAATACTATTGTCTCTTAACTTTAAAAAATCCAATCGCTTGATTTTACTATTGTCCAGATTCTTGTCTAGTCACTTGGTCCAGTCTCTTCACCGTACTTTAGTTCATCCTTTTGACTATATTAAATACCAGAACCTTGACAATATAATAGAACAGTCTCTTGCTTATATTATAGACCAGTCTGTTCAGCTTCTTGACTATATTATAGACCTGACCCTTGACTATATTATCGACTAGTCTCTTGACTATAATATAGTCCAGTCTTTTTGCTATATTATAGATCAGTCTATTGATTATATCATAGTCCAATCCTTTGACTATACTATAGTCCAATCTCTTCACCATACTATAGTTCAGCCTCTTGCCTATATTATAGACCAGACCCTTGACTATTGTATAGACCAGTCTTATTGATTATAATAACATCCAGTATCCTGACCATATTTAAGTCAATCTATTGACAATACCATCGTCCAATCCATTGACTATACAATAGTCTAGTCCCTGGACCACACATTCCAGAGGCTGGATTTTAGCATAATCAGTCCCTTTACTATACTCTCTTGACTATTCTATAGGCCAGTCACTTAACTTTACTATAGTCCAGTCACTTAACTATATCATAGTCCGTTAATTTAGTCCCAATAAATGTCATTATTTCTATATAATAAAATATAACATAATTATGTAATTTTTATGTCGAGATTCAAATGTCTTCACTGCACTATTGTCTAGACTCTTCACTGTACTTTAGTCAAACATTTCCTTAATGTGAACGTTTCTTAAGATTTAAAGTCAGTTTTTTTGTTTGCTTTTATTTCAGTTGTTAAGGATAATAAATAATGTTCTTTTATTAGGATGTTAATAAATCCTTTCCCTCTTTTACTCTCTTTCTTTTCTTAATATGTGTCGATAAGGAAAAGAAAAGAGTTTTATTTTCAATTGCAGCTAAAACTGAGAGTGTTTTGGTTGTGTGGGTGTGTGTGAATTTTGCAAAAAAAAAAAAAAAAGCAGGACTTCGGACAGAAATAATTTTTTACATTTTTTTAACAATCGGTTGTGACATTAAAAATGGCTTAACATTTTTATATTCTATAAATTCTTTTTTATTGGATAAAAATATTTAGAAAAAAAATTATTGTGAATACGAAATGAAATGACAAAAAAGGTAATTAATAATAGAAAAAGTTGAAAAATATTAGAGGAAGGATTTTTTTATTAAATATTTTATGAAAAAAATTGTCAAAGGATTTTTTACTATAAGAAATGTATCAGCAAACAAGTATCTTAATCTTTGTACTCATTTAAAAATTTATTCTTTAATTTCCTCTCAGTTCCTACTAAGAAAACTATTCTTCTCAATTAACATCCTTTTTCTCGTCCTTTTGTCATTTTGTACCCAACGCTACCGCCAGTGGTCAATTAACTTTGCCATTCCGTGCGTAACGCTAAGAAAGAATCATCTCACATCTCATAATGTATATATATATATTCCTACATCAAATTAAAATCTGATTCGATTGTCCATTTACCACTCTTTCCGTCTGTCTGTCTGTTGTTGGCATGCTCACATCAATAGCAATTGACAGAACTCAGTGAAATTGAGCCTGAGTAGTTTTTGTAGTCCTGAAAAGTTTCCTATTTAAAAACAACCAAACCGCTTCAGTATAATAAAAGATATAGACCGATGTCTGAGGCATCACCGGAGTTCAAGGGAAGAATTTTCGTAAAACTGTCAATTATAAATCAACAAAATAGAATGATATTTTGCCATGATATTAGATTATACTTTACTTCATTATCATTACAAAAATTATAAATCGGTTCAGTAGAAAATAAGTTATAGCTGAAAATATAACTAATTTTATGAATCATTAAGTGTTCCTGTATTGTATTTAAGAAAAACGGTTTTATGAGTGTATGTGTGAATGTGTTTGTACGATATATAATGTATTTAAATCACAAGCATTTTTGGTAGAGGGTATAGAAGATTCGACTTATCCGATAGCATTTTTACTTATTATCCTTTTTTGTTTCCGAACGGTTTTTTCTTAAGATTCCTTTTTAAACATATTTTATTACTTTTTCTCATGTACATTTTCCGTCTTAAAAACTTCTTAGGTTTCCATCTTTTTAGTTTTCATATTTACTAAAATTTAAGTAAAGAAATCAAAAGTGAAACAAAAACAAAAAATACGAAAAAGAAGAATTTGACACCAATTTTGGTATGAAAAGAAAAACGAAGTAAAAGGAAAAACTTTTTCTACTTCCGCATTTTTTTATGAAAAAGAAATTTATTTGAAAGAAAACTCAGACAAGAGAAGAGTTTGGCAAAGTCTTCTTCGGTAGCTCATCTCCACTCTGTTCAAAAGTCAAGTAATATTTACTTTACAGTCGACACATATTTAACTTCTTTTCTCATATTTTACGTTTAAGTCTAAAATCTAAAAAGGAAGAAATATTTGTAAACATCATGTCGTACCTTCTTTGTTCTAAGAGTGACGCCAGTGGCAAAATGGTCAAAGTTTATTTACTTTAAAGTAATGTAAATATTGCAATAATCTGGTAACTTTTTTTTGAAAAGGCGTTTGAAATATAATTTAAATAAAAAACTTTTTTCTTTAAAAAACAATTTAAACAATTTTCTCTAAATAGAAAATTTATCGAAAATTCTCTCTAAATAGAAATTTATCGAAAATTTTCTCTAAATAGAAAATTTATCGAAAATTTTCTCTAAATAGAAAATTTATCGAAAATTTTCTCTAAATAGAAAATTTATCGAAAATTTTCTCTAAATAGAAAATTTATCGAAAATTTTCTCTAAATAGAAAATTTATCGAAAATTTTCTCTAAATAGAAAATTTATCGAAAATTTTCTCTAAATAGAAAATTTATCGAAAATTTTCTCTAAATCGAAAATTTATCGAAAATTTTCTCTAAATCGAAAATTTATCGAAAATTTTCTCTAAATCGAAAATTTATCGAAAATTTTCTCTAAATCGAAAATTTATCGAAAATTTTCTCTAAATCGAAAATTTATCGAAAATTTTCTCTAAATCGAAAATTTATCGAAAATTTTCTCTAAATCGAAAATTTATCGAAAATTTTCTCTAAATAGAAAATTTATCGAAAATTTTCTCTAAATCGAAAATTTATCGAAAATTTTCTCTAAATCGAAAATTTATCGAAAATTTTCTCTAAAGCGAAAATTTATCGAAAATTATCTCTAAAGCGAAATTTATCGAAAATTATCTCTAAATCTAAATCGAAAATTTATCGAAAATTATCTCTAAATCGAAAATTTCCTCTAAATAGAAAATTTATCGAAAATTTTCTCTAAATCGAAAATTTCCTCTAAATAGAAAATTTATCGAAAATTTTCTCTAAATCGAAAATTTATCGAAAATTTTCTCTAAATCGAAAATTTATTGAAAATTTTCTCTAAATCGAAAATTTATCGAAAATTTTCTCAAAATCGAAAATTTATCGAAAATTTTCTCTAAATAGAAAATTTTTCTAAATCAAAAATTTATCGAAAATTTTCTCTAAGTCGAAATTTTTTTTTTAATTTTTGCAAATTAAAAATTTATCAAAATTTCTTTATTAATTCCTAATTGAAATCCTGTTGAATCCTAATTCTGTATTTTTAACAACATCTGTGATTTTTGCTTAAAATCATTAAAATTTGTAAACTCATTTGCAAATTTAAAAAGATTAATGTTGTTACTGTCACATTCTCAGTTTACAAAAAAAAATGCCCATAATTCTAAATACAATAAAACGCATTAAGTAAAGTCATCACTGATTTTAATTAAATTTTAACAAAAACTTTTATTGAAATATTTTTTTTAATTGTTTCCAAAATAAAAATTATAGTTCTCCCGTATCTAAATAACATTTTTAAACTGTTTTCAAAATTTTTGGTTCACAAAATAGAGGCAAAAACAAAAAAATTCATAACGATTTGGAAAGTTTAATTAAACATTTTATGGCTGCAAAACTTTAAATCCATATTCAAATATACAATTTTATGCAGCTAAATGTGTTTTCGTTTCAAAAAATACACTGAACAAAAAATTGGATTTTCAATAAATGAAATGGAAAATAATATTTGACTAAAGTTGACTCTTCGGTGAATAAACGTTATTTTTGGTGGAAAATTGAATTTTAACTTTTATCATAATTTTTAAACATTTCAGCATATTTTTTTCTCCGTGTACATTTATTTAAAATATATTCAAAATGTTTCCCCAAACAAATTATATTTATTTTTCTCAACAAATCTAAATTTATGTTTTAATATTAAAGTTCTGTAAATGTGCGTATATCAGTATTATTTCCGCCTTTTTTTAATATTGGACATAAATATTGCCATTATTCGGTCATTGAATATTTGGCCGCAACATGTTTTCATCTCATTATTAGAATTTATTACTTCATTTTTACATCATCGAAAATCGAAAAACAAAAATTAAAGAAAATCGCAATAAAATACTTAAATTCGTTAAAATATCGTCATGAATTTATATTTTGAACTTTTTTTCCACCTTCAAGAGTTCGTTCTACTTAAATAAGAGTTTTATTTTTGCCAAAAAGTTTTGATAAAAAAACATACTTTGTTTTATGCAGTTTCATCCTTTTTTCAAGGATTCTCCTATTTTGGTTCGTTAGTAGTTTTCACCTTTTAAGGTTATTTTTGCTGGTTTTTACAAACTTTTATGGGAAAGAAACAAAAGAGATGTTAAAGGAAAACGACCAGTGAAACAAATACTTATAAGATTGTTATAGTCCTGTCTCTTAACTATACTATAGTCCAATCATTATTTAAATAGTTTGGTCTCTAAATTAAAATGTTCAATAAATTTTTCGCTAAAAGAAAATTTATTGAAAATTTTCTTTAAAAAAATATTCACAATTTTGTGTAAAAGAAAATATGTCGAAAATGATAGAAAATTTATCGAAAATTTTCTATAAATAAAAAATTATTCATAAATTTGGTCTAAAAAAAAATTAATCGAAAATTTTAACTGAATGAGAGATAAATCGAAGTTTAATCTAAATTAGAGAATTTTATCGAAAATTTTCTCTAAATAAGACTTTTATCGAAATTTTTCTCTAAATACGAATTTTATCGAAAATTTTCTTTAAATAAGAATTTTATCAAAAATTTTCTCTAAATAAGAATTTTATCGAAAATTTTCTCTAAATAAGAATTTTATCGAAAATTTTCTCTAAATAAGAATTTTATCGAAAATTTTCTCTAAATAAGAATTTTATCGAAAATTTTCTCTAAATAAGAATTTTATCGAAAATTTTCTCTAAATAAGAATTTTATCGAAAATTTTCTCTAAATAAGAATTTTATCGAAAATTTTCTCTAAATAAGAATTTTATCGAAAATTGTCTCTAAATACGAATTTTATCGAAATTTTTCTCTAAATAAGAATTTTATCGAAAATTTTCTCTAAATACGAATTTTATCGAAAATTTTCTCTAAATACGAATTTTATCGAAAATTTTCTCTAAATACGAATTTTATCGAAAATTTTCTCTAAATACGAATTTTATCGAAAATTTTCTCTAAATACGAATTTTATCGAAAATTTTCTCTAAATACGAATTTTATCGAAAATTTTCTCAAATACGAATTTTATCGAAAATTTTCTCTAAATACGAATATTATCGAAAATTTTCTCTAAATACGAATATTATCGAAAATTTTCTCTAAATAAGAATTTTATCGAAAATTTTCTCTAAATACGAATTTTATCGAAAATTTTCTCTAAATACGAATTTTATCGAAAATTTTCTCTAAATAAGAATTTTATCGAAAATTTTCTCTAAATAAGAATTTTATCGAAAATTTTCTCTAAATAAGAATTTTATCGAAAATTTTCTCTAAATACGAATTTTATCGAAAATTTTCTCTAAATAAGAATTTTATTGAAAATTTTCTCTAAATACGAATTTTATTGAAAATTTTCTCTAAATACGAATTTTATCGAAAATTTTCTCTAAATACGAATATTATCGAAAATTTTCTCTAAATACGAATATTATCGAAAATTTTCTCTAAATAAGAATTTTATCGAAAATTTTCTCTAAATAAGAATTTTATCGAGAATTTTCTCTAAATAAGAATTTTATCGAAAATTTTCTCTAAATAAAAATTTTATCGAAATTTTTCTCTAAATAAGAATTTTATCGAGAATTTTCTCTAAATAAGAATTTTATCGAAAATTTTCTCTAAATAAAAATTTTATCGAAATTTTTCTCTAAATAAGAATTTTATCGAGAATTTTCTCTAAATAATAATTTTATCGAAAATTTTCTCTAAATAAGAATTTTATCGAAAATTTTCTCTAAATAAGAATTTTATCGAGAATTTTCTCTAAATAAGAATTTTATCGAAAATTTTCTCTAAATAAGAATTTTATCGAAATTTTTCTCTAAATAAGAATTTTATCGAGAATTTTCTCTAAATAAGAATTTTATCGAAAATTTTCTCTAAATAAAAATTTTATCGAAATTTTTCTCTAAATAAGAATTTTATCGAGAATTTTCTCTAAATAAGAATTTTATCGAAAATTTTCTCTAAATAAAAATTTTATCGAGAATTTTCTCTAAATAAGAATTTTATCGAGAATTTTCTCTAAATAAAAATTTTATCGAAATTTTTCTCTAAATAAGAATTTTATCGAGAATTTTCTCTAAATAAGAATTTTATCGAAAATTTTCTCTAAATAAAAATTTTATCGAGAATTTTCTCTAAATAAGAATTTTATCGAAAATTTTCTCTAAATAAAAATTTTATCGAAATTTTTCTCTAAATAAGAATTTTATCGAGAATTTTCTCTAAATAAGAATTTTATCGAAAATTTTCTCTAAATAAAAATTTTATCGAGAATTTTCTAGATAGGAATTTTATCGAAAGTTTTCTCTGAATAAGAGATTTGCCGACTATACTTTCTTGACTATACTATAGTCCAGATTCTTGACTATACTATAGTCCAGATTCTTGACTATACTATAGTCCAGATTATTGACTATACTATAGTCCAGATTATTGACTATACTATAGTTAAATTTCTTGAATATACTGTGATTAAATCTCTTAACTTACTAATGCTCAATCTCTTTATTCAAGCTATAGCCATATTATATTCTTGCTTCTTAACTATACTGTAGTCTAGGTTTTTAACTGTACTACAGTCTAGTTTCATAACGATTCTATAGTTCATTCTATAGTCCAACCTCCTAATTACACAATAGGTGAGACTCTTGATATTATAATATTCTCTTGCCTGTATTACATTCCAGCCTCTTGATTTGACTTTAGTACATTGCCTTGACTATGCTACAGCCTATTCTTTAGATTATACTTTCGTCCTATATATATAGGACTATATTATGTCCAGCCTTTTGACTATACTACAGTCCATTCTCTACACTACTATATTCCAGTATCTTTACTATACTTAAGTCCAGACATTTTTCTACAGTTTCTTAACTATACTACTGTACATTATCTTAAATATACTATAGTTCAGTATCAAGACTATATTATAGTCCAGTCCTTTGACTATACTATAGTTTAGCAACTTGATTACACTATAGATCAGAGATTTTTATAACAGTCCAGGCTCTTGTCTATTCGATAGTTTATAGTCCATTTTTTTGACTATTTTATTGCCCATTCCTTCTTCTGCTGCATAGTGCAGACTCTTGACAATACTATTGTTCAGTTTCAGTCCAGTATCTTGACTATTCTAAATTTGGGTCTCTTCCAGGAAACTAACTTTATTAAATATTTATCAATTTACTGACTTCATCATAAAATTCCTAGAATTGTTAATAATCAAAGTTTTTGCAAAATTATGAAATTAAATGTGAATTTTCCTCTTAAATGTGAATTATTGCAAAAAATCTTAAATCGCATTTTATTAGCGCTTTAAACGCAGAAAAGTCATTAAAGTTTTGTTGGAAAATCTTTTCGAAAATGCAAAACTTAAACATGCAACCAACCATTATATTTCCCTTGTTGCACTTAAGTTCAAGGTCATAAATTTTAAAAGGACATTCTCGTAAATACAATTAAATTACGAGAAAAACACTAAGAAAGTGGAAATACGGTGTAAAAACACTTTAAATTTACGTTTTTTTAATTTTCGCGTAGAAAAAACGAATTATTTTTTAAAATTAAATTCAAATTTAATTTTTTTCCTTTTTTTCTTTAAAAAATCTATTTAAAATTTTAACCACTTGAAAGTAAATCCATTTATAGGATTTTTTTCCCACTCTCTAATCCATTTTCACTATCCTGACAAATAATAGTTTTTTTTTCCATTTTTCAAAATTGTGATTCCAAGAAAAGAATGTCCAACCGCGAAATTGATCAAAATTCATACAAAATGTAGAATAGTAAATTATCAACTAAAGACAGGGGTTCCGAAACTTTCTTTTAGTGTCAATGTATGAAACTAGTTGTTACCAGTTGCGCTTTGCTGCACAAACGTTTCCCTCGGTCCAAAATCTCGAAAGAAATTACACAAATCACAACGAGTATTAAAAATATTTTATGGAATGGACATTTTGCCAAATGCCTCTGCACCTGTCCGTTCTAAAATTTAATTTACTGTTTGCTTTGCACGGCAGCTAGCTCTTCCCTTGATCCTAACCGTCCTACATTTTGTCCAGAAACTGTTTGAAACCAAATTTTAGAATTTTCGCTGTTAAAGTTGTATAGATAATCACTACTTCCATTTTATAGGGTTTATCCCTTCCCCTGGTCCTATTGGTTCTACATTTTGTTCACTAAAATAGTTCCTTGAGAAAGTAATTGCGACTAAATTTAAGAACTCTTGCTGTTATAGTTCTTTTGATATGTGATAGTCATTATTTGCTTTGTATGAGGGGATCTCTCCCCCTGGTCCTATCTGTCCTGCTTTTAAATTTCTTTAGATATTCAATTATGAGAGTTGTTGTTGTTCAGAAAAACTAATTCTTGAGTGTTTTGGGTCGAATTTGAGAGCTTTTGCTTTTATAGTTCTTTAGATATTCGATAATCAATATGAGGGACACCTCTCCCCACTATGCTATCCGCCATTTATACTGTCCAGTAAAACAGTTACTTGAAAAAATGTTTGGGACCAAATTTGGAAACTCTCGGTGTAGTGGTTTTTTAGACATTTGATTATCAACATTTTCTTTGTGTGGAGGCTACCTCTTCCCTTAATTCTATCAGCCCCACATTTTGCCTAGTAAAACAGTTCTTGATAAAATATTTGGGACCAAATTTGAAAATATTCCTTAAATATTTCATAATCACGAAGGGGAGAGGGGTACCTCTCCCTTGCTCCTATCGATTTTTTTATAGTCCATGTAATGTGTTCAGGTATATCGGGATCATTCTGTGAAAATTTCAGTAGAATCGACCCATTAGTTTAGCTGTCTATAAGTCCCAAACAAACACAGATTCATCTTTATGTATATAGAAAGTGTTGAAAGTCCAAAACTATTGTGATACACTGTACTAGAATTTTTTGTTCACTTAAATGTGGAAAAAATTCATAGCAGGTGTTCCAGCGCATTTGACCATAGAAACCTTTATGCAATTGACTTCAAAAAAAAAAGAGCTGCACACAAAATGAACCTGTAAAGGAAGGATGAAATTGTTGTTATTGATTGATATTGAAGGATACAAAGGGGAAAAATTAATGACAATTACTCTGTGGGAAGTATATGAATTAATCAAAAACATTATATTGAATGACTGATCAAAATGTGTGCAGCTTTGATTGGAATTTTCATCTTGTTTAAAATAAAATGTTTAAATGCATCATATAATACATTTGAACTAAAGTGACCATAGTGAGGCATATGGACATAGATCTGACTAAACGACAATGGGCCGAACAAGACTATACTCAGTAGTCTGGGTAATGTTTATTTAAGATTTGACTGTTGTTTAGTTACGGGACTGGATTAAGGAACAATAAGAAGTTAAGATACTAAACTATAGTATAGTTTAAAGATTAGACCATAGTATAGTTAAGAAACTGAACTATAGTATAGTCAAAAGTCTGCATTACAATATAGTTAGGACCACCAAACTAAAGTATGGTCATAAGAATTGAATGAGACTTTACTATAGTATAGTTTAAAAACTAGACCATAGTATAGTCAAAAGTCTTGTCTACAATATTATTTTAATTTATTATATAATTTCAACAAAATGGGTTTGGGGGTCTACAAAAATCATTCGAAGGTCTGCCGTCAGACTTTTTCCAATGTTATTAAACAATCCCGGAAGAACTTGTCCGTTAATAGAAACACTACAGAGCATTTTCATAAGAGCTTTCCACACATCCGATAAGTAAGCCACCCAGTACTTGGCCTATTTGTATAAGAAAAACATACAAAGTTCAGAAAGTTCCAGACGGGGACGCCGCTAAGGAAATTTAATGTTAAAGAGAAATTTAGAACCCAAAAACAGTCAAAAATTCTCAAAAAACTTCTTGATGCTAATAATTTGTAACAACGGGCCCTTAAAATACCGAAATTTACATCAGGGTTACCTCCATTTATAAGACTTCAAAATGTGTCCACTTATTTTTGAACTGTCTTGGCATCTAACTGTCACTATGGTAAACAAGCCCTTGAGTGGTACAAGAATTTCAAAACTGGCCGCAGTTAAAGCCAGTGGAGAATAATAAGACTTTTATTATAAGAGAACTGAAGAGCCCAAAAAAGATGTCCAAAATTGTGGTAGATTTTATAAGGAGAAGGACTTCCTGTTCGATATTAACAAGTGTAGTGTATTTAAGAGACTGGACTATAGTATATTAAAAATGTGGACTGCAGTATAGTAAAGACACTGGAGTAAGGTACTGTGAAAAGGCTGGAATATAGTACAGTCTGGTTCTTGAGTCTTTGTAGTATAGACAAGTGACTGAACTAAAAACAGTACTAAAGTTCTTTAAAGAGGCTGAATTATAGTAAAGTCCACTGATTGGATTAAGGTAATGTTAACAGACTTGGCCATTGTGTAGGCACAAATCTGGGCTAAAAAAGTATTCTATGATTTAGTTAAAATATTTTCCCAAAGTTCTGAACGTTTTCAGAAAAAAAGTTTTCCAATCGTTCTGTACTTGTCGCAGACAACGAGCACTTCATGCCACCAACAAGATTTCACTCTAGACTCTGGTTGTAAAGAGAAATTGCAGACATATGTTTTCACCCATCCAGGACCGGAAAGAGGTAAATCAAATACTAAGTGTCTCTGCATAAATGAACACATCTATAAGATCCTTTGCTGGTGGAAAGAAAATTCAATTACTGTTTTGTCAGATCTCGCAAAAAATCGATTTTTTTTTTGGAATCCAATGGCTCCTTCTCGATTAACTATAAAGTTTCATTGAAATCCATTTAATCTTAGAGATTTATTTTCATTTATTGTTTGAAAGAAAAAAAAACAAATCCCAACAACTTGTGCTGCTAAAGAATATAAAAAATAATGTTTTTCATAATTTAAATTACAACAACAAACCAAAAAACGTTACAAATTGACCACTTTATTTAATATTTATTGTTACTCACCACAAAAGTGCTTTAAATTACCACACAAAAAACCATTAAATTCGACATACAATTGGCCATCACTGTTGCTGTGGTAAGAAAAATATATATATATTCAAAATACACAATTTCTATAGCATACTTTTAGGCAGACTCATTTAATTTTTACTCTCTCTTGAACATGTAGAGAATTAAGCTCTCTCGCTCTTTGTTGCCCACAAAGAGACATGTTGATTTTTTTTCAACATTTTTGTTGTTTTTATATAAATTTTCGTTTGTTTATTTTTTTTTATTTTTTTCTTTTCAACCACTCATTTCTCTGTTGTGTTATCGTTGTAAGCTTTCTCATCTCTAACAATAACAAACTACACACACACACACACACACACACAAACAAATACACATTTTATTTGTTGAAGTTTCTGTAATGTTAATGTATATTTTTTATGTTTAGTCGTCTTTTTGTTTCGCGAACGTTTGTAAGTAACGTGTGGCGTTAAGCGGTATTTTTCTTAGTTTTATTGTATTTGTAAATTTAGTGCATTTATTGTTGTTGTTTTTCTGTTATTTAAATGAAAAAAATTGAGGAAATTAATTCTAGTGATGACAAAGTCAATTATTTTATTAAATAAACAAGTCAATTAACTGTCGGGGTTATTTTTTAATATTTTTTTGTTTTTTTGAAAAACAACAACAAAAAGTTCATTCATAAATTTCATAAGAAAATTCCTTTAAATGACCAAAAAATCAAACACAAACAAAATCACAAGTGAAAAAATAAAAACAAAATCAAAGAAAAAAATGTCAAAGTTTAGTTTGTGGGTGAAAGAATGTAAAATTTATTGTAAATTAAAAAATTTTATGTGAAAAATACTTAAAGAAAATTATTTTATTTGCAAAAAAAAAATTCTAATAAGAATTTCATAATCAAAGTGTGAGAAAAAATAAAAAACAACCTGCAAAAAGAAAGAAGGAAAAAAAGTGTAATAAAAAATGTCTACAACAATAAATTCGACAAAAATAGCAACAGAGGCTGTAGCAACAACGACAACAACAACAATAACAAAATCACCAGAAAATTGTGTATCAACAACAGCAACATTAGTAGTTGTTGCTGCTCCTGCTCCAGCTGCTAGTGCTGTTGACAACATTATAATCTCTTCCTCTCCCTGTAATTCTTGTTCTTCTTCTTTAACATCTTGGTCAGATGTTTTATGCGCCAACGCATACTGTTCCTCATTAAAGCAACAAAAACAGAGGCAGCAGCAACAGCAAATTTATAAAAATAATAAAGAGCAGAAAGAAGAAGAAAATGCACCTTTAAATAAAACAACAATAACAATGACAACATCAACTACCAACACAATCATTATCCCCCATTTGGCTGATTGCCAAAGTAATTTAACAAAACAACAACAGCTGCTAATGGTTGAGCAACAGGACTCCACTGCTTTTGACAGTGGCCGGGAATCAGTTAATGATTATGATTCTTCCCTTGATGATTCCATTAATTATCCTTCTAGCTCATCTCTATCCTTGCAACAACCTAATAAGAAACCCTGTACTTTGGACTTTTATACCAGCAGTGGTTCTCAAACCAAATGGTATTTACCTTCCTCAACGGATATTGTGAAAATCAATGTACAACCTGCTGTTGCTCCAGCAGTTTTAATGACAAAATCATGTGTTAGTATTGCTGAACCTGAGTCGTCAGTGGTGACACCACCTTCAGAAAATGGTGATAATGGAGAACTGGATGATGAAATGACAAGAAATGATAAAATGTAAGTTTGTTTTTTTATTTTGAATTGAGATTAAGAAAAATAATATACAACTTGGATTTTTTAGTTGATACTGTTGTTGAATAAATTTTTGAGCAAAATATTAGAAAATTCATTTGGAATTTGCGCTAATCTTAAAGGGTCTTTGTTACATTTTAACTTATCTTCAGTGTTATGGTCCTAATGCTCTTTTACATAAAATATTTTACATAAAGTTTTCTAGATGAAAGTGATCACAACATTTAGGTTTTCTTTTATCTTTCTTATCTTCTAAAGCAGATATTCACTTTTGATGGCGTCTCCAATGTTATATTTTGTGTTTGGTAAATATTGAGCAGTGCGGCAGTGATAAAAAAGACTGACCATAGTCAGTTCTGGTTTGTTTTAGCTCAGTTCAAGTTCAGTTTTAGTTAAGCTCCAGTTCTGTTCTATTTCATATCTAGTTTAGTTCTGCTTCTCAACTAGTTCGGTTCTAGTTGAATTCGTGTTCAGTTCCAGTTTAATTCTAGTTCATTTCTAGATACTTTCTAATTCAGTTCTAGTTTAGTTCCACTTCAGTTCTAATTCAATTCAAGTACTGTTTTAGTTTAGTTCGAGTTGAGTTCTAATTCAATTCTAATTCAGTTCCAATTGAATTCGTGTTCAGTTCTTTTACTAATTCAGTTCTTCTTCAGTTCTAGTTCAGTTCTATTACAATGCTAGTTCAGTTGAGTTCTATTTCAATTTTAGTTCAGTTCCAGTTCAGTTCTAATTCACTTCTACTTTAGTTGTAAATCCAAAACAATGTTCTGCTTTCGGTTCTTTCTACATCAGTTTTATTCTCTTAACTTTATGTTTTGTTTTATTTCTAGTTTAGTGTTATAGCAGCCACCTTTGGCACCTTAAGAAAGTATTTAGAATATTTTTAGCAAAAATTTGTTTCGTGCATGTTATAATTAAAATGTTAATTTAATTACCTTCATAACCTCTAAATATTCAATTCAATTCAAAATTCCTTCATAAAAGATGAGGAAAACCAAATGCTCTTAAATATTGTTTTAATTATGACATTCCAAAAATAGCAAATGAAATATAAAACCAATAAGTGTCGACAATCATAATTGATTTATCTTAAAAACCATTTGTTTCAATTGAAAATTAATTACAAAATTTTACACATTTTTGCACTCGCTATAAATTGAATTCAATTTATGAAAAAAAAAACAAATATACAAACTGAAAAACCTCAAGTATTTTCAGGAAGAAACGAAGAAACAAAATGACAACAAGAATGATAAATGTGCAATTAATAAAATTAAAAAAGAAAGTACAACATGTAAAAGGACAAGTACTTTTAACCAAAAGTACAAAATGATAAGAGAGAGAGAGAGAGATATTGAAAAGAAATATTCAACAATTTACTACCTCCCCATCCCACGACCCATTATAAGAAAATTATATCTTGTAACGTTCCTGCATATTTGGCATTACAACAATAAGAAAGAAATTTTATAAGAAACTAATAATCCGATATCAAGTGACTTTATACGGTCATGAATGGTTATTTCAACATAAATACGAAATGAAATGAAAAATTCAATAGAATTTATCTAACAGAATAATAATTCAGGATAAAATTCAAGATATTTTTATTTTAAGCATGAAATTTCTTATTTAAGTTTATTTGTCGATGACAAACAAATTCATTTTCCATTCAATAATTCTTTATCTGCTTAAGTTCTTTATAGATATTTTTTTTCATCTTGAAAATCTGTCCAATTTGTTACGTAAATCATGTTTTTTTCATTAAAACATTAAATTAAGCTAAATTAAGGCAAAACAGTAACGTAATGAAATTATAAGGAAAATTTATAATTGTTTCATTATGTCGTTTTCTTGTTCATTAATTCGATTTAACAGTCTAATGACTTAAATTGATTAAATAAATCATTGTGATTGAATTGAATTATGACGCAATATTGAAATTAATTCATTCCCTTTTGAGATTTTTCATATCGTTGTTATTGATTTTAATAGTTTAGCAGCAGCTAAGGGAGGATGAAAATTAGATATTAAGAATTTTAATATTTTATCGGACTTAAAGGATACATTAAGTGATAGTTAGATGAGTTTTATGTTCAGTTCCAGTTCAGCTTCTATTTAATTCTAGTTGAGTACTTGTTCGTTCTAGATCAGTTCTGATTCATTTCTAGTTTAATTCTAGTTCAGTTCCAGTTCAAATCGAGTTCAGTCTAGTTTTTGTTCTAGTTCATTTCTACTTCAGTTCTTTATCAATTATTATTAATTATGGTTCAGTTCAAGTACAGTTGTAGTTGAGTTTTAGTTCAGTTCTAGTTGAAGTCGTTCAGTTGTTGTTCTAGTTTATTTCTGGTTCAGTTCTTTTTCAATTATGGTTCAGTTCAAGTACAGTTCTAATTCAGTTTTTGTTTAGATCAGTTATAGTTCAGCTTAAGTTCAGTTCTAGTTTAATTCTAGATCAGTTCTAGTTGAATTTTAGTTCAGTTCTGGTTCACTTAAATTCCGGTTAAATTCTAGTTCAGTCTAGTTTAGTTCTAGTTCAGTTGTAGTTCATTTTTACTTCAGTCCTTATTCAATTCTAGTTGAGTTCTAGTTCAGTTATACTTCATTTCTATTTCAGTTCTAGTTGAATTCGTTCAGTCCTGGTTCAGTTCTAATTCGCTTCCAGTTCAGTTCTTGTTCAATTCTAGTTTATTTTTTGTTCAGTTCTAGATCCGTTTAGTTGTAGAGGATATAGAGGATTTTAATAATAAAAAAACGAAAATTCCCCATTTCTTATCTTGTTGTCAAGTTGTTTTCTGTTTTAAATTAAAAATATAATTCATTCCAATTTCCCTGTTAAGAAAAAATGGTAACATAATAGTTGTCAGTTATAACGCTTGTAAAGGTTTTTAAATAGTCAGGTGCATTTAATTCACCTTTATTCTTGTTTCCTTTTTATTATATTTTATATTTTTTTCATTGGATTTTATTTCTCTGCTCAAAACCATTAAAATTTCCTGTTTCTTCATTTCAATTTCATGCAACACCGGTTTTCTGGCTAAAATTTAATTTTATATGTTCACCTTCCAATAAAGGAGGGAAAAAATTTTATCGCTGCGCTCCACTGATAGCAACAACCAACGATCTCGGACGACAGACAACCCCTGAAACCTCAAAACATTTTCCGTTTTATTATTCCATTTTTCATTCCTCTTTTTTGTTTTTTGCCAAATTCATACATTTTAAAATTCTGTCACTAAACTCTAAAGTGAGTGTTATTTATTAACTCCCCGCTCAACCCTCGTTTAAATTATTATTTTTATTTTATTCTCTTTCTAATTTTGTTAAGAATTTATTAACAAAATATATGAAGCAACAGTGTGTCGTGTTGTGTCAGTGTGTAATCAAAAATGTATGTGGGTGCTGCAGCGTGAGTGTGAGCAGAGTGAGTTTAACTGTTTCTATTCCTGACAAAATGTATGAAAAATGTATATGAACTCACAAGACAGACGAGTGCGTGTATTTTGCTAATTTATTTAATTTGACATTAACTTTTGCTCCTGCTTGTGTTTATAACCAAAAGTTGTGGATTATGATGATAATGTTGTTGTTGATATTGTAGTAGTCGACACTAATGGTGGTGCCTTTTTTAACACAGTGATGATGGGTAATAGAGTGTTGGGAGATGAGTTTAAGTGGTGGGTGTGTCATTTTAAATACATATATAAACACACATATAACTTTATGTCGATATAATAAAATGTAAATACTCGAGTGTGTAAACATTACATGATGTAAACAATGTATTATTTGTTACCCGTGGTGTTGTTTTCTTCTTTTTGTCTCTCGATAATAGAATAGAAGATGTTCTCTTTTTTTCTTCCACATTATGTTAGTGATTTATTTTATTTCCCTTCCTCTCCCTCTCCTTATACACAGTTATCACTTTGTTTTTTAATGTTGATTATTATCAACACTTTACAATTGTTGCTTCTTGTGTGTTATTTTTGTTGGTGTAAAGTGTTTTTTTGTTAAGACATAGAAATGTTCATCTCTTAAAATGTCAATGATTTAATTGTTTAGAATATAAAACAAAAAGGAAACGTTAAGAATAAAATAATTACCTACAAAACAAATTAAAGGAAAATTTTCCAAAAGAAATGTTTTTAGGGAAAATTTTGTTTTAAAATAAAAGTTTAGTTAAATGGAAAAAATGTTCAAATAGAATCTTACGAAAATTTAACAAAATTTATGGTTAGAATTTCTCTTAAAGTAGAAATTCTACTTTTCTTTAAAAGTAGAATTTTATAAAAATTTTGCTAAAAAAGAAACTTTTATGAAAATTTACCTAAAAAAGAGAACTTTTATGAAAATTTTCCTAGAAAAGAGAATTTTATGAAAATTTCTCTTAAAAAAGAGAATTTTATGAAAAATTCTCTAAAAAAGAGAATTTTATGAAAATTTACCTAAAAAAGAGAACTTTTATGAAAATTTCTCTAAAAAAGATAATTTTATGAAAATTTTCCTAATATAGATGTTTTTATGAAAATTTCCTTAAAAAGGGAATTTTAAAAAAATTTCCCTAATAAAGATAATTTTATAAAATTTCTCTAAAAAAGAGAATTTTATGAAAATTTCTCGAAAAATGTGAATTTTATGAAAATTTCCCTAATAAAGATAATTTTATAAAAATTTCTCTAAAAAAGAGAATTTTATGAAAATTTACCTAAAAAAGAGAACTTTTATGAAAATTTCTCTAAAAAAGATAATTTTATGAAAATTTTCCTAATATAGATGATTTTATGAAAATTTCCTTAAAAAGGGAATTTTAAAAAAATTTCCCTAATAAAGATAATTTTATAAAATTTCTCTAAAAAAGAGAATTTTATGAAAATTTCTCGAAAAATGTGAATTTTATGAAAATTTCCCTAATAAAGATAATTTTATAAAAATTTCTCTAAAAAAGAGAATTTTATGAAAATTTACCTAAAAAAGAGAACTTTTATGAAAATTTCTCTAAAAAAGATAATTTTATGAAAATTTTCCTAATATAGATGATTTTATGAAAATTTCCTTAAAAAGGGAATTTTAAAAAAATTTCCCTAATAAAGATAATTTTATAAAATTTCTCTAAAAAAGAGAATTTTATGAAAATTTCTCTAAAGAAAAGAATTTTAGGAAAATTTCTCTAAAGAAGAAAATTTAATGGAAAGTTCTCTTAAAAAGAGAATTTTATGAAAATTTCTATAAAGAATATAATTTTATGGAAATTTCTCTAAAAAAAGAGAATTTTATGAAAATTTCTTTAAAAAAGAGAATTTTATAGAAATTTCTCTAAAAAAGGGAATTTTATGAAAATTTCTCGAAAAATTAGAATTTTATGAAAATTTCTTTAAAAAAGAGAATTTTATGAAAATTTCCCTTAAAAAGAGAATTTTATGAAAATTTCCCTAGAAAAGAGAATTTCATGAAAATATCTCTAAAAGAGAGAATTTTATGAAAATTTCTCTAAAAGAGAGAATTTTATGAAAATTTTTCTAAAAGGGGGAGTTTTATGAAAATTTCCCTAAAAGAGACAATTTTATGAAAATTTCCCTAAAAGAGACAATTTTATGAAAATTTCTCTAAAGAAGAGAAATTTATGAAAATTTCTCTAAAGAAGAGAAATTTATGAAAATTTCTCTAAAGAAGAGAAATTTATGAAAATTTCTCTAAAGAAGAGAATTTTATGAAAATTTCTCTAAAGAAGAGAAATTTATGAAAATTTCTCTAAAAGAGAGAATTTTATGAAAATTTCTCTAAAAGAGAGAAATTTATGAAAATTTCTCTAAAAGAGAGAAATTTATGAAAATTTCTCTAAAAGAGAGAATTTTATGAAAATTTCTCTAAAGAAGAGAATTTTATGAAAATTTCACTAAAGAAGAGTATTTTATGAAAATTTCCCTAGAAAAGAGAATTTTATGAAAATTTCTCTAAAGGGGAGAATTTTATGAAAATTTCTGTAATAAAGAGAATTTTATAAAAAGTTTAAGAGAAATTTATAGAAAGTTTAATGATGTTTAAGAATTTTTTTTCGAAAAAAAATTAACAAAACTTTAAATGAATTTATCGAATATTTTTACTTAAAAGAGAATTTTGAAAAGTAGAATCATGTCACACATTCTTTTCAAAATAGTTTAAATTTGTTCTTGAAAAACCAAATGGTGCGGTTGGTAATGATGATAACACTCATTTATTTTAATGGGTGAAATTTTTAATTAATTTTTTTCTTACTTTCATAAAAAAAATATGAAATTATTTTTCTTTTGCACTGATTTCTTTATATACGAACATTGCGAAGTCGTAATAAATACGTGACTAAAAGTGTTAATATTTTCAATTAAACATTTTCTTTCCGTCATCTGAAGAAAGAGTCATCGCAAATAGAGTTAAATTTGTAACTCATTAGAAAATTTGTTAAATTTACTTTTTCTTTTTTTATTTATTTTGGAGGAAGAAAAAAAACGTTGTTTTGATTTTTTTTTTGAAATATTTGGATTATGAAATATTTATTTTATCGATTCAATTACAACGAACAAAATGCATTTATTTGTTTAAGCGGTAAAACTCGTGTTATGGTAAATAAATAAAAATCGAAGAGAAAGAAATTAGTTTGTAATCATTTATGACTGAAAATAAAGAGAAAATTGTTGAAAACACAAAACTATTTGTTTAGGAACAAATAAAAGATATTTTACGAAAAGAGATTTATTTATCTTGATAAACATAATTAAATAAAACAAATTAGTAAAGATAAATAAAAAAGAATTAAAAGATAATCGATAACAATTTGAATATTTTAAGAGAAACTAAAAAACATTATATTGTAAAGAGTAAAAAATTTTCTTAAGAATATAATATGAAATGAGTTTAGGAGGGAGACTCAAGATCTTGTTTATCATAGTGACAGGATGCAAGTTAGACCTATTTTCCAAACATTTTATGTTGTAAATTACAGTACTTATAGAGCCCGTTGTAATAAATGATTGACTTCTTCTCCCGCAAGTGTATATTGTCTTTAAAAACATCATGTGGACCTTTCCTTCTACCTGAACCAGGTTTTCTATCAACGGACAAGTACTCCCGGTACTGTTTAATAACATTTTAAACAGTTTAACGACATCCTTTTCCAACTTTTTGTAGGACCAAATTGAATTTTGTTTAAAATATTTAATAATTTCAGCACGCACTTTTTTATGGTCACATAGATTTATCAGATTAAAAATATAGATAAATTTATATGACATTAAGCATGATAACTGACAAATCAAAAATAGTTTTTCAATCTCACTTCTTTCATGTAATTTAGTAAAATTTTTTGTTTAAAATTTTAATAAATTTGAAATTTTCAAATTTCACGCCTCAGGTGTGGAATTTCTCCCTAATAAAAATTCAACATCATTGTCATGCAATTTATCAATTACAAAAACACAAGAAAAATAATGATGAATTGAACACCAAAAAATTCACAAAAGAAATTATTTACAAAAATTATTTTAGGTGGTGGAAATTTTGTATCAATTTCACAAGTTTGTTGATATCTGTTCTTTAGACCAATTTATTTGTGGACAATTAAATCAATAAAATTGAATATAAAATAAACTGTAATTTCAGATACACAAAGTGAAAGAAGAAATACTAAATCGACCATGACAAATCAAAACAAATATTAATTTCACGGTTTAATAAAACCGTAAACAAGCCAAATATTTGAATGATGTGTGATCTCAAGGGTGGGTGGTGACAAGACAGCTGACAGATGGTCAAGAATAACGTGATATATAAAGAATAGAGGGAGTTTTTATTAGTAGTTTTTCTAAAATTGTCTTTAATTTACAAAAAAATCAATTGACAAAAGTTCCTTCTTAAAAAAACTTATTTTATATTTTGTTCAAAAAGAAAATTTTGTTTTAAGAGAAAATTTTTTCAATAATAAACGTTTTCTCTTATAAAAAGTTTCTGTAAAATTCCCTCTTTTGAAGAAAATGTCATACAAATTTTTAACATTTCTCTCTTTTAGAGAAATTTTCATAAAATTCTCTCTTTTAGAGAAATTTTCATAAAATTCTCTCTTTTAGAGAAATTTTCATAAAATTTTCTCTTTTAGAGAAATTTTCATAAAATTCTCTCTTTTAGAGAAATTTTCATAAAATTCTCTCTTTTAGAGAAATTTTCATAAAATTTTCTCTTTTAGAAAAAATTTTAATAAAATTCTCTCTTTTAGAGAAATTTTCATAGAATTCTCCCTTTTAGATAAATTTTCATAGAATTCTCCCTTTTAGAGAAATTTTCATAAAATTCTCTCTTTTAGAGAAATTTTCATAAAATTCTCCCTTTTAGAGAAATTTTCATAAAATTCTCTCTTTTAGAGAAATTTCCATAAAATTCTCTCTTTTAGAGAAATTTCCATAAAATTCTCTCTTTTAGAGAAATTTTCATAAAATTCTCTCTTTTAGAGAAATTTTCATAAAATTCTCTCTTTTAGAGAAATTTTCATAAAATTCTCTCTTTTAGAGAAATTTTCATAAAATTCTCTCTTTTAGAGAAATTTTCATAAAATTCTCTCTTTTAGAGAAATTTTCATAAAATTCTCTCTTTTAGAGAAATTTTCATAAAATTCTCTCTTTTAGAGAAATTTTCATAAAATTCTCTCTTTTAGAGAAATTTTCATAAAATTCTCTCTTTTAGAGAAATTTTCATAAAATTCTCTCTTTTAGAGAAATTTTCATAAAATTCTCTCTTTTAGAGAAATTTTCATAAAATTCTCTCTTTTAGAGAAATTTTCATAAAATTCTCTCTTTTAGAGAAATTTTCATAAAATTCTCTCTTTTAGAGAAATTTTCATAGAATTCTCCCTTTTAGAGAAATTTTCATAAAATTCTCTCTTTTAGAGAAATTTTCATAAAATTCTCTCTTTTAGAGAAATTTTCATAGAATTCTCCCTTTTAGAGAAATTTTCATAAAATTCTCTCTTTTAGAGAAATTTTCATAAAATTCTCTCTTTTAGAGAAATTTTCATAAAATTCTCTCTTTTAGAGAAATTTTCATAAAATTCTCTCTTTTAGAGAAATTCTCTCTTTTAGAGAAATCTTTAATAAAATATGAGATTTTTTTTCGCAAAAAAAATTAGAAAGATAATTTTTTTGTAAAAAACTGAATTTAAAGAAATATTTCTCTTAAAATATAATTCTGTGAACATTCTTTCTATAAAGCGATTTTAGCAAAAATGTTGTATATAGAAGAATGAAGCAAATAATTACACCTAAAAGAAAATAAAATATATTTTTAAGAGAGAATTTATCTTAAATATTTTAAAAAATTTGAATTTTTTAAAAAGATAATTAAAAAAATAATTTCATGTTCTTGTTGTTGTTTTTCTTTTGCTTTCAATCCTGGTAAATCTCTTCTAGTATTTTAATCTCACAGTAAACACTAGACTGTTGCTTTTATTTGCTGTAATCTGATATTAAAATTAGCACATTAATTACACACAAATAATGTCAACTTTAATGGGACAAACACTATCAGGGGTAACATAATAATGGAACTTGTTCTTCTTCTATACACAATCATGGTCATTTTAAACTGGAGACATTAAAAAAATAAAGTTGACAATTTAAGAGCTTAAATAATAATTATGTTTAAAAAAGTGAGTTAAAATCTTTTTTAATAAATTATGGGAATATGAGAAAATGTTCATGTTCTTTCTAAAGTATCCGGTGTGAAGGACCATAAATATTGTGCAATCTCTTTATTGCATCTTATGCACTTCATTTTTGTCTCCAGAATGTTTGAAATTTATATTTTATAGACCGATGAGGCATTTTTAAGTCATATTTTCATTTATTAAAAAGAATTAGTTGATTCTTTCTTTACGCATTTTAATCTTCAATGTGATAATATTTTAATTAAAATATCAAAAATTAAAGTCTAAGAAAAAATAACTTTAAAAATTATTGTTAGCAAATTTTATGTATTTTTGTGCTTATACCCTACACCACCATAGTTTGTGGGGGTATTATTTTTTCTCACTTCCATATCCTCCAGAAAAAAATCCTTTTAAAAAGCATAAATTTCACATAATTGTTGGTATCAACGTTCATATATTTTTATTAGCAGTCATTTACAACCATCAATGTGGTGTAGGGTATTTCATAGCAGGTTTTACCGACTATTTTTATATGTTTACTATTAAATTTATTTATAATTTATAGCAACAACACAAATGTTTTAGTTCTCATAATTAAAGTGCGTGTTTCTTTTATTTCTGTATAATTTTTCTCTCTCTCTTCTAGAGTTATGTTTTACTTAAGTAAATGGGGAAATGACCTGACTCTGAATCAGAAACTATACAATTTTAATGTGAAGGTTAATTTGTAAGAAAAATATGGAAAAGGGGAAAAAATTACTTAATAATAGATGTTAAAGAACAATAACCTTTTTAAGGTCTAAGTTTATTCAAATACAAGTTCAATAATATTTTATTAAAAGTTAAAAAAAAGAAGGAAATAATTTATAGTCAGAAGAATTAAAGTAATATTTTGAAATAGATTTTTATAAAAAAATTTGTAAAGAAAAGAAAAATCAACTACTAAAAAGCATTTTTTTAAATAAGAGAAAATTCTCTTATTTAAAAAAATATTCACATTAAACAGAATTTAGTGAAAATTTGTTCTACTAAAAATGTCCTGGAAAATTTTCTCTTAAAATCTTGGTAAAAAGATAATTTATCTCAAAGAGAATTTCGAGACAGTTTTCTCTTAAAAGTAAAATTTTATTCTAAAAAATGCAACAAATTTCGCTAAAAATAAAATTTTAAAAAAATAATTTGTTTTAAAAAGTATTTTGCGAGAAGAAAGAGAAAAAATTATCACATAAATTTTTGCTTAAAAAGAATTTAGAAAAAGATAAAAAATCTCGTTATAAAACATTTTGTGCTTATTTTCTCTTTAAGAGAATTTTCTTCTTATTTTTCTTTAAAACAGAATTTTGTGATAACTTTCTCTTTTTTTAGAAAAGTTTCTGTTAAGAAGAATTTTAAGTGAATTTCCATAAAAAGAGAATATGGAGCCAATTTTCTCTAAAAGAAGAATTCTGACAGTCTTTTAATAAGAAATTTTTAACTTTTTTTTTTTAATATCTGAAGATACAGTTTGAAGGAAAAATATTTCTGTAAACGGAAATTGTTCTCAGAAACAGAATTTTCTTTAAAAATTATTTTGTGATAGTTTTTTTCTTAAAAAATCTCTTTGTGTTTATTTTCTCTGAAAAATAAAATTTTCTTTCAAAGACAATTACAAAAAATTTCTTTAAATGAGATTTTTCTTTAAATGAGATTTTTTCTCTGAAAATATAATTTTGAAAAATGTTTCTCTTGGAATAAATTTCTCTTTTAAAGATTTTTTAAAATAGAATAAAATTTTAAAAAAATATTTCAATTAAGAGAATTTTTAAAAAGTTTTCTTGAAAGAATTTTAGAAAATTTACTATGAAGCGAATTTTGAGAACATTTTTCTCTGAAAACATAAATATTTTGGATAATTTTCTTTTTAGAGTAATTTTAAATAACAGAACAGAATTTTGAAAAACAAAAAATTTTCTAAAGAAAATTTTGAAAATGTTTACTCTTAAGAGAATTTTGAGAAAATGTTCCTCTCAGAACATAATTTTAAAATATTTGATCTTGTTTTAAAAAGGGTTTATGGCAATTTCTTCTTTAAAGATAATTTTTGGATAAAACTTTTAAAAAGAATTTCGAAAAAATTTCAAAAGCAAAAAGTTTTTTTTAAATAATATTTTCTCTTTATAACATTTTTACTGTAAATTCTACGTTTAAGATAATTTTATGATAATTTTCTATATATACAATATATATTAATAACATTAACTTATATATAATGTAAATATAAAATATATATAAAATTATTGTTATTTTTAGATTTTTTCCCTTAAAGCATTTTGTTATAATTCTCTTCTTAAGAGAATTTCGTTACAATTTTCTCTTAAATTTTCGATAATTTAAAATAATTTTTGGAATTTTCTAAGGAAACGTTATTAAAATTCCTTTGAAAGATAATTTTGTGTAATTTTTTTTGAAAAAAAGGACTTGTGATTTCTTTCTATTTTTCCTAGAAAAGATATTTGGAAAATGATTGAAAAAACTGAAAAATGTGTCTTTCGAAAATAAATTTTCTCTAAAAGAAAATTTGACAAAAGTTTTCTTGAGGAAAAGGATTTATAAAAAATGTTCAATGAGAACCCACACAAAAATTTACTTTCAAAATTCTGTCTCTTAAGACAGAATTTAAATATAAATTTATTTCTAAAATTGAAATCTTAAAAAATATTTAAAAATTAGAAATGGTAATTGAAATCAATTTGTAATGTCTGCTATTTATTTGAACTCCACTGTAACGCACCATATTTCAATTTAAATTCATAACATTTCTTCTTATTTTATGGTTTCCATTCATATTCTTCACAATAATTTATTTTGCGAATGTTTAATTTCAAACGAAAATAATAATAAATTCACTTTCTTTAAATTATTTTCACACAGTGATTTTGCCAGATATTTGCCAGAAACGAAAATAAAAATATAAGAAATAACTATAAAATATTGAATACTTAATTTTGCCATTAACGCTTAAATTACGTGATTAAAATCATTAATAATTATTGTTTTTTCTTTTACGACAAAGAAAATTTGTTCAAAAAATGTGATTTTAAAATTCCACAGAAAGAATGAATGAAATTGTGAAATTAAAACGCACTTTTTTGCCAACAAATAAAAATCTCTAGACATAATGAAATGTGTGGAAAATATGCTGGTATTCTTGGTTCTCTTAACTAAACTTAACAATCTTTAATAAACGTCTTTTTATCTTGTTATCATTTGATTGTAGTAAAATTTAATTTAAAACGTCTTTGTGTGTGGCATTTTTTTTTGCTCATGATTCTCATATTTAAAGATAATCACGTATTATAATTTATGTTTCAGCACACCCGCAAGAAGTTGCAAGTAAGTCAACAACAACAAAAAGTACTTGTTATTAGTGTTACAAGTGCAACAATAACTTTCAAGTAACTATATTTATTACTTGCAACATTATTGTGGCAAGTACATGTATTACTTACTACATAGAAGAAAGAGAGAGATGTTTTTACTACTTTTACCACCATCATTTTGTGACTTGACAATGTTTCTCTGGCAAAGTGCTATTTTATGACTTAAGGTTGAAATTCATATTATTTATATACTTTTTTCTTCTGCTTTTTTTTTTTGCTTAAGATGATGGAAATATTATTATGACTTATGGGTCAAACACCCTCAGGATTATATTTTCAAAATGAAGAATTTTATTTCTTTTAAATTTTTAGTGAAGATCTTAATTGAGAAAACCAATAAATTGGTTTATTAAATTTTTTTATTAAAAATTTTCTATAAAAAGAAATTTTTGTTAAAAAATTTCTATAAAAAGAAATTTTTATTAAAAATTTTCTACAAAAAAAATTTTTATTAAAAATTTTCTACAAAAAAATTTTTATTAAAAATTTTCTACAAAAAAAATTTTTATTAAAAATTTTCTACAAAAGAAAATTTTTATTAAAAATTTTCTACAAAAAAAAATTATTAAAAATTTTCTACAAAAAAAAATTTTTGTTAAAAATTTTCTATAAAAAGACATTTTTATTAAAAATTTTCTATAAAAAGACATTTTTATTAAAAATTTTCTATAAAAAGAAATTTTTATTAAAAATTTTCTATAAAAGGAAATTTTTATTAAAAATTTTCTATAAAAGGAAATTTTTATTAAAAATTTTCTATAAAAGAAAATTTTTATTAAAAATTTTCTATAAAAGGAAATTTTTATTAAAAATTTTCTATAAAAGGAAATTTTTATTAAAAATTTTCTATAAAAAGAAATTTTTATTAAAAATTTCTATAAAAGGAAATTTTTATTAAAAAATTTCTATAAAAAGAAATTTTTTATTAAAAAATTTCTATAAAAAGAATTTTTTATTAAAAAATTTCTATCAAAGGAAATTTTTATTAAAAAATTTCTATAAAAAGAAATTTTTTATTAAAAAATTTCTATAAAAAGAATTTTTTATTAAAAAATTTCTATAAAAAGAAATTTTTATTAAAAAATTTCTATAAAAATATTTTATTTTTTTTTTATTAAAAAATTTCTATAGAAAGATTTTTTTTTTTTGAAAATTTTCTTTACAAAGAATTTTTTTTTGAAAATTTTCTCTAAAACGAAAATTTTTTGAAAATTTTCTATAAAACGAAAAATTTTTGGGAAATTTTCTATATAACGATTTTTTTTTTAATTTTCTATGAAACGATTTTTTTTTTTTTTTTTTTTTTTTTGAAAATTTTCTATAAAACGAAAATTTATTGAAAATTTTCTATAAAACGAAAATTTATTGAAAATTTTCTATGAAACGAAAATTTATTGAAAATTTTCTATGAAACGAAAATTTATTGAAAATTTTCTATGAAACGAAAATTTATTTAAAATTTTCTGTGAAACGAAAATTTATTGAAAATTTTCTATGAAACGAAAATTTATTGAAAATTTTCTTTAAAACGAAAATTTATTGAAAATTTTCTATGAAACGAAAATTTATTGAAAATTTTCTATGAAACGAAAATTTATTGAAAATTTTCTATGAAACGAAAATTTATTGAAAATTTTCTATGAAACGAAAATTTATTGAAAATTTTCTATGAAACGAAAATTTATTGAAAATTTTCTATGAAACGAAAATTTATTGAAAATTTTCTATGAAACGAAAATTTATTGAAAATTTTCTATGAAACGAAAATTTATTGAAAATTTTCTATGAAACGAAAATTTATTGAAAATATTCTATGAAACGCAAATTTATTAACAATTTTCTATGAAACGAAAATTTATTGAAAATTTTCTATGAAACAAAAAATTTATTGAAAATTTTCTATGAAACGAAAATTTATTGAAAATTTTCTATGAAACGAAAATTTATTGAAATTTTCTAGAAAAAAAAATTTCGAGAAATTAAAAAAAATCATTTTAATTTTCAAAAAAAAAAATTATTTAAAAACCAATAAAAGAAAATTTTTTTGAAAATTTTCTATGAAACGAAAATTTTTTTAAAATTTTCTATGAAAAGAAAATCAAAAAATTAACAAAGAAAATTCTATAATTTTGAAAAAAAAAATTCTATAAGAAAAATATTCCATAAAAGGAAGCTTTACTGAAACTAGAATAAACGTCTTCAAATTATTACATAAAATCACTTTAAATCCGTTATATTGATGGTCTTTTTTGTACTAAAAAAAGTTATCAGAAAATAAACAAAAACTAGAAACTGGACAAAGTCTTTTCTGACGGCTGTTCAACAACTTTGAAGAACAATTATGCAATATTTTTACCGTTTTTTTTCTTTTCTTGATTGATTTACCAAAAAGTAAACCAATGAAATGTTAAAAAAGTGACAGTAAAAGTAAAAAATACAAACAACTTGACTGACATCAAAATGCCATTTAAAGCCATATGAATAAAATAATGAAAATATAAGTTGACAAAAACAAAAACATGTAAGAGTTTTATAGTCGGTCAAGCCCGACTATGTAATAGCGTACACCCCATTGATGGTTGTAGATTATTATGATATTTATGTTTTCTGGAGGGCAAAAAAGGAGTTCGAAAAACTTTTGGACCAATTCAAGTATAATTTCACACAGCCGTTTTGGTTTATATTTATATTAATTTGACTAAATATTGTTACAGTACCCACGATTAATGAATTGATATTTGGAGGTTGTTGGTATGGGACCTATGAGAAATAATATACCGATCCTCGTATAATTTGGTACACTGTTTTAAAATATCATAAAATTACTTTGGCAAAACTTGGTTAATATCGTTTTAAATTTAGGAATTTTATGGGCAAAAAAAAAACCCATTATAACCAATTCAATAGGCATCATCAAATTTCATTGAGGTATCTTCTAAACTGCCACCAGTACTTTACGAACAAGCTTACATAACAGTCAGTACTTCAAAATTGAGGTAGGACAATTTTCTTCTGCCCATTACAAACATCTTCTCAAATGCATAATACCCAAACAACATAGATGGTGTAGGGTATAAAAATGTCACAAGAAATGATTGAATGTAATAATAAGTAAATAAATATTCCGTTAAGTACGAGTAACTATAGTTAGTTTGTCGTTAAAAACATGTAACATGTTGAAAATAATAAAATTAAATATCTTACAGAAAAGAAAAAAAGAAAAAAAATATTATTTTCAGCTCTTTCTCTCTTGTATGTCAGTCAAGTCACGTAATAATAAGTCAAGACTTAAAATCAAAAAAAAAATATGTTGACTTTTTTTCTTCAAATTTGGTTACAATTGTGGACTGTAGAAATTGGAAAAAAGAGACATTATTTTACACTTAACTAATAAATAATGGAAATATTATACCATAAGAATTCCTTAAATTACAGTTCGCAACACTTAATAATGAAAACGACTTAAATTCAAAAAATAAAAGTAATAAAAAAATACAAATTTGCAATAAAATGGTTTTTGTGAAATAATACCTGCTGGCAAATATTTGAGTGTGAAAAAAAACAATTTCACTTTTATTTCATTCATTACGTTACAATCACCCTCCCTCCCTCATTCACTCACTCTCTTTAATGCCATTAACGGTTATTGTAATTAAAATATTGATTGAATTTATTTTTATTTCATCGTTGTCATTATTATGTGAATTGCAGCAGTTAATTTTATAAATAATGGCGCTTTTGTCATTTCTCACACACGCAAAACGTGAAAAATGTGAATTTTCTTTAAACTCAGATGACAATGTGGAATTGTAGAATTTTCTTTTAATTTAATTTTATAGAATTTCGCTGAATTTTCATTTTACATAAACAAATTTCATTTTAAAGAACTTTTTTGAGGGAAAAAGTTCATTACGTTATTAAAGAGGATGTTGAGTAAATTTTGATTCTATAGAAGAATTCTCTTAAATTTAGTGTTAATAGATTTTTTCTCTTAATAGAAAAATTTCATTGATTTTCTCAATAGACAATTTTTCTTCTTAAATTTTCTTTTTATAAGAATTTTAAATAATTAAATTAGCTAAAAAAAATTGTATAGGAAATTTCTCTTAAATTTTAATTGAATAGAAAATTTCTCTTAAAATTTCTTTCAATAAAAATTTCTCTTAAATTTTCTTTCAATTGAATTTTCTCTTAAATTTTCTTTCAATAAAATTTTCTCTTAAATTGTCTTTTAATAAAAAAATTTTCTTAACATTTTTATAGGAAATTTCTCATAAATTTTTTCGTATAGAAAATGTCTCCTGAATTTTTTGAAAATTTCTCCAGAATTTTCTTTGTATAGAAAATTTTTCTAAAATTTTCTTTTAATAGAAAATTTCTCTTAAATTTTCTTTTAATAGAAAATTTCTCTTAAATTTTCTTTTAATAGAAAATTTCTCTTTAATTTTCTTTTAATAGAAAATTTCTCTTTAATTTTCTTTTAATAGAAAATTTCTCTTTAATTTTCTTTTAATAGAAAATTTCTCTTTAATTTTCTTTTAATAGAAAATTTCTCTTAAATTTTCTGTTAATAGAAAATTTCTCTTAAATTTTCTTTTAATAGAAAATTTCTCTTAAATTTTCTTTAAATTAAAATTTATCTTAAATTTTCTTTCAATAGTAAATTCCTCTTAAGTTTTCTTTTAATAGAAAATTTCTCTTAAATTAACTTGTAATAGAAAATTTCTCTTAATTCTTTTAGTAGAAATTTTCATAAATTTCCTCTAAATAGAACATTTTTTATAAATTTTCTTTATATAGAAAATTTTTCATTAAATTCCTTTAAGTAGAAAGTTGCTTCTAAATTTTCATTTTATTTTTTAATGGAAAATTTTTGCACATTTTTCTTTTAAAGAAAATTTATCTTAAATTTTCTTTTAATAGGAAATTTCACCAACCATAAAAAATATATTTCTTTAAAAACTTTTCCTAGAATTTTCTTTCTTTAGACAATTTTCTTTCTGTAAAAAAAGTTCTTAATATTTTTATAATTTTATATAAATTTTCTTGTTTTCCAAAATTTCTTTTATGAAAAATGTTTTCTAAAATTTTCTTTTACGGAATATTCTTCTTAAAAAAACTTTAAAATTTTATTTTTATAAAAAGTCTTTTTTAAAAATTTTAAATGTCCATTAGATTTCATTTTTTTTAAGAAAATTTTCTTTATATTTTATTTTAAAAATGTTAAATTTTTTTTGTTTTTTGTGTGCAGATAATTTTCTTTCATCAAATTTTCATTAAAATTTCTTTTATTTTTTAATTAAAATTTTGTTATATTTTGATTTGATTTTCCTATAAAAATAATTTTTTGTAAACGAAGAAGTGATGAAAATCCAACAACTGGCAAGAAAATTTAATTAAAAAACATAAAAAAAGAAATCGCGAATTGTTTTTCACTTTGAGTAGAGAAAAATCTCAAAATTACATATTTCCACATTTTCCCTCATCCGACAAAAATCAGAGAAGAAGAAAACATCTTTTTTTGTTTCATTCATTCAGTTTTTTTATTTACTTTTCAACTCAACGTTGCAATGTCGACGTCGTCATCAGTTTTTGTCCTTTTTTCCATTTTTTCCCCAAAAGGATTTTAATATTTTTTTCTGTTCCTTAACTGTTGCAATACAATGTTAACAATGAATAATTGTCCTTTAGTGAGTCCTTTAAACATATTTTTTTCAGTTCAACTTAAGTGACATTGAAAAGTCGCCGAAAATAATAATATGCGATACCTTAAGGGTTTTGAAAGAGAGGGTGAGGAAGGAAAGGCAAAGAATTGTAGGGGTAACAAACTGCAGTATCTTAATTTTTTATAATTTTGTTTCCTTTTGTTTGGTTTTAAAAACGACCTTCACTGATTTTTGGGGGAAGATTTAAATCGGATTTTGAAGAGGGTCTGTAATATGAATTTAAGTGTTATACAAAAATCTTTATCATTCCTTAATAATAAAATATTATAACAAAATTACTTTATCTTGAAATATTTATTACAAGGAGTGAGATCGAAAAATTCTTAACACTCATTATTCACATAAACTTTTAACCCAAGTATTATTTGATTTTTATTGGTCAAGTTATTTTTGAAAAACATGACAGTTATTATGTTTTAAGTCAAATAAATGAATATATTGTTAACCTGATCATAATCAGTGATCCAAAAAAAATATTAAAAATTTTTAACAAATCCAAACTTTGTCGTACAAAAAGTTGGTCAATCATCCAAAGGTCTTCAAACTTTGGATGATTAAACAGTACCGGGAGGTTTTTTTATCAAAGGACACGATAGAAAACCTGGTTCAGGTAGAAGAACTTCATAATGTGCCCACTTATTTTTGGTCTAACTTAGCATCTAACGGTCACTAGGATAAACGAACTCTTGAGTGGTACAAGACCAATAATGTGTTACATGTTCCATGAGAAGCAAATCCTCCATACCAATTGAAGAGCATCTAGATAGTGTTCAGAAGTGTGGCAGATTTTAAACGGAGACCAAAGTGACAGAAAGATTCAAAATTTCATCACTAATGATTCAAATTATAAAAATATTTATTTTTTTAAGTTGTAATAATAATTTCGTTTTTTATTGACATATTTGTATGTTTAGAATTTTTCGATCTCACTCCCTTTTATCTTGAAAAATTTATTAAAGTCATTAAAATTTAATTCTCATAAGAAAAATGTTATTGAATCATTAAAATAACTTTAAATCAAGTTCATTGTAAAAATGTTCCCATGTTTCTCTCTTTCCCTCTCTCTCTCCCTCTTTAATTTACATAATAAACACGATCATAAAATTATTAAACATTTTAAAAATCTCTTAATATTTCATTAAAAATTTATTTTAATTTTATTTCCAAATTAATATTCTTTAACTGTAACTTTGGCCTTTTTTCCGAACCATAAAATTTTGTTAAACATGAAAATGGACATGATTCAAATGAACTTTTTAAAAAATTTCTACTCTTTTCTCTTGAAAATTCATTTTCTTTTTTCATAAATTTTCAAATATTCTTCATGACAAGTGAATATTTTTACAGATGTTCTATTTCTTTCACACGAAACGAATTATAGAAATTATGTCACTAAAAAAAGTTAATGATTTTTTTCTCTAGACATTTCAAGCTCTCAGCAGACTAAAGAAAACCTCTTTTTTGTCATGCATTCTAATGTTGGTTCCCATCGATTACTTTGAACTGTAAAAAGTCACCTAATTCTGTCAAAGTTGTAAACATAATTTCACACATCATTACCACAAGTCATACATTTCAAAATATTCCACATCCCTCCCTCCTTTTTTCTGTTATCGAGTGTTGTCTACCCGGAATAGTAGAGAAATAGAAGAAATAAAAGAAAATAAAAGAAAATAAAAGATAAATATGCTCAAAAGATTAGAACAAATAAAGTTCTTCATGTTAAATGAGTGTAAAAGAAGAAATTAAATTAGAAACAAGAACTAACGAAAGACGTTTTTCTTTCAGAAATATTTAAATGTCATAAACGAAAGTCGAAACAACCTATAAATGGGGAAAAGGAATTTATACAAAAAGATTCTTAAAAATTAAGTTTAAAGAAAATTTTCTATAAAAAGAAAATTTAACGAAAATTTTCTATAAAAAGAAAATTTAAGGAAAATTTTCTATGAAAAGAAAATTTAGCTAAAATTTTCTATGAAAAGAAAATTTAGCTAAAATTTTCTATAAAAAGAAAATTTAACGAAAATTTTCCATGAAAAGAAAATTTAACAAAAATTTTTTATGAAAAGAAAATTATACGAAAATTTTCTATGAAAAGAAAATTTAACGAAAATTTTCTATGAAAAGAAAATTTAACGAAAATTTTCTATGAAAAGAAAATTTAACGAAAATTTTCTATGAAAAGAAAATTTAACGAAAATTTTCTATGAAAAGAAAATTTAACGCAAAATTTTCTATGAAAAGAAAATTTAACGCAAAATTTTCTATGAAAAGAAAATTTAACGCAAAATTTTTTATGAAAAGAAAATTTAACGCAAAATTTTTTATGAAAAGAAAATTTAACGCAAAATTTTTTATGAAAAGAAAATTTAACGCAAAATTTTCTATGAAAAGAAAATTTAACGAAAATTTTCTATGAAAAGAAAATTTAACGAAAATTTTCTATGAAAAGAAAATTTAACGAAAATTTTCTATGAAAAGAAAATTTAACGAAAATTTTCTATGAAAAGAAAATTTAACGAAAATTTTCTATGAAAAGAAAATTTAACGAAATTTTTTTATGAAAAGAAAATTTAACGCAAAATTTTCTATGAAAAGAAAATTTAACGCAAAATTTTCTATGAAAAGAAAATTTAACGCAAAATTTTTTATGAAAAGAAAATTTAACGCAAAATTTTTTATGAAAAGAAAATTTAACGCAAAATTTTTTATGAAAAGAAAATTTAACGCAAAATTTTCTATGAAAAGAAAATTTAACGAAAATTTTCTATGAAAAGAAAATATAACGAAAATTTTCTATGAAAAGAAAATTTAACGAAAATTTTCTATGAAAAGAAAATTTAACGAAAATTTTCTATGAAAAGAAAATTTAACGAAAATTTTCTATGAAAAGAAAATTTAACGAACATTTTCTATGAAAAGAAAATTTAACGAAAATTTTCTATGAAAAGAAAATTTAACAAAAATTTTCTATAAAACAAAAATTTAACGAAAATTTTCTATGAAAAGAAAATTTAACGAAAATTTTGTATAAAAAGAAAATTTAACGAAAATTTTCTATGAAAAAAAATTTAACGAAAATTTTCTATGAAAAGAAAATTTAACGAAAATTTTCTATGAAAAGAAAAATTAACGAAAATTTTTTATGAAAAGAAAATTGAACGAAAATTTCCTATAAAAGGAAAATTTAACGAAAATTTCCTATAAAAGGAAAATTGAACGAAAATTTCCTATAAAAAGAAAATTTAACAAAAATTTTCTATTAAAAGAAAATTTAACGAAAATTTTATGTAAAACAAAAATTTAACGAAAATTTTCTATAAAAACAAAACATTAACAAACACTTTGTTTAAAAAAAAAACATAAATTTTCTCCTTAATTTTCTTTATATAGAAAAGTTCTCTTAAGTTTTTTTTTTAATAAAATTTTCTTAAATTTTATAATAATAAAAATCTCTAGATTTTCTGTAAAAAAACTTATTTTTTAATCTAAAAATTTCTAAAGTGACTGTAGAGCAACAAAAATAAGATTTGTTTACATTGTTTAAAATTCCATCTGTCTGTCATATCAAGTCGAGGGAAAAAGAATTAAAATTTTACATTTGAATTCACTTGTTTTAGTTGTTATTTTTTTTTTCTAAAGAAAACATAAACTCTTGTGAACTTTTCGTTAAACTTTTTTTCAATTACAAAAACATGACAAATAAAACAAATTTTCAATAAATCTTATTTTTACAAAAAACATAAAAAACACACACAAACACAGACGAAAACGATTTGAAAATTTTGTTAGAAAAATATTTTTTCTAAAATTTACTCTCCAGTTTTGTTGTTATTAAAGTAAATAAAAATATGTTTTAATTTTATTTTTTGCTTTTGCTTTAGCATTTGAAGCATTTTTTATATTATTTTGGGGCAGAATTTAAGAAAAATCAAAACATTAGAAGGGGTTAATGGCCTTAACGCATGTCTGGTTTTTGGCACTTGATTCTTAAACAGTTTTTTTTTTGTATTTTGATTTTATGGCCAAGACAGCAGATTTTGTAAGTTGATTTTTTTCCGAAATCAACTTTACTCGGATCAAGGCCCATCATTCTAATGGATGCAATTTTATTAATTTTATGAAAAATAAAAAATTCAAAAGACACAAATGTTTTTCTTGTTAAATCTTTTTTGGGGGGAAAATTGTTCTGAACATGTGTTCACAACAGATGATCATAATTTCGGGTGTTTTATTTCAGTTTAATTTAAGTTTCTAAATTATAAAATTATTTTTTCCTTTTTTTTAATTTTTATTTTTTCATGCATTTTATTTTTCATGTTTTCCTTTTTTCTTCTGTTTCAAAATTAAAATTTTAACAAAAGTTTTGTTGGAAGTTAAAAGAAAAATTAAAGGAGTTTTTCTTTTTCTAACTTTTCTCCTGCTGCTATGAAATGCTGTCTAAGTTTTCCTAAATGCATTTGATTCTTAGAAAAAAAAATCAGAAGAAAATTATATATGAAAACAGTTATATTAAATTTTAATGCAACATACTGTGAAAAGAGGTTTGGCATTTAAAAAACACTATTTCAGGAACTCACAAATGTGTTTAATTAATTTAAAGTTTTTGATAAAAATATTTTATGTTTTATGGAAATTCTGATGAAATTTTCATGAAATTTTCTTTTTAAAGAAAATTTTCATGAAATTTTCTTTTTATAGAAAATTTTCATGAAATTTTCTTTTTATAGAAAATTTTCATGAAATTTTCTTTTTATAGAAAATTTTCATGAAATTTTCTTTTTATAGAAAATTTTCATGAAATTTTCTTTTATAGAAAATTTTCATGAAATTTTCTTTTTATAGAAAATTTTCATGAAATTTTCTTTTTATAGAAAATTTTCATGAAATTTTCTTTTTATAGAAAATTTTCATGAAATTTTCTTTTTATAGAAAATTTTCATGAAATTTTCTTTTTATAGAAAATTTTCATGAAATTTTCTTTTTATAGAAAATTTTCATGAAATTTTCTTTTTATAGAAAATTTTCATGAAATTTTCTTTTTATAGAAAATTTTCATGAAATTTTCTTTTTATAGAAAATTTTCATGAAATTTTCTTTTATAGAAAATTTTCATGAAATTTTCTTTTTATAGAAAATTTTCATGAAATTTTCTTTTTATAGAAAATTTTCATGAAATTTTCTTTTTATAGAAAATTTTCATGAAATTTTCTTTTTATAGAAAATTTTCATGAAATTTTCTTTTTACAGAAATTTTTCATGAAATTTTCTTTTTGTAGAAATTTTTCATTAAATTTTCTTTTTATAGAAATTTTTCATTGGATTTTTTAATTAAATTTTCTTTTTATCAAAAATTTTTATTAAATTTTGTTTTTAAAAAATTTTTCATTAGATTTTTTTATGGAAAATTTTCATGAAATTTTATTTTTTATTCAAATTTTCATGAAATTTTATTTTTATAGAACATTTTCATGAAATTTTCTTTTTATAGAACATGAAATTTTCTTTTATAGAAAATTTTCATGAAATTTTCTTTTTATAGAAAATTTTCATGAAATTTTCTTTTATAGAAAATTTTCATGAGATTTTCTTTTTATAGAAAATTTTCATGAGATTTTCTTTTTATAGAAAATTTTCATGAAATTTCATTTATAGAAAATTTTCATGAAATTTCATTTTATAGAAATTTCATAAATTTTTTTATAGAAAATTTTCATGAAATTTTCTTTTTATAGAAAATTTTCATGAAATTTTCTTTTTATAGAAAATTTTCATGAAATTTTCTTTTTATAGAAAATTTTCATGAAATTTTCTTTTTATAGAAAATTTTCATGAAATTTTCTTTTTATAGAAAATTTTCATGAAATTTTCTTTTTATAGAAAATTTTCATGAAATTTTCTTTTTATAGAAAATTTTCATGAAATTTTCTTTTTATAGAAAATTTTCATGAAATTTTCTTTTTATAGAAAATTTTCATGAAATTTTCTTTTTATAGAAAATTTTCATGAAATTTTCTTTTTATAGAAAATTTTCATGAAATTTTCTTTTTATAGAAAATTTTCATGAAATTTTCTTTTTATAGAAAATTTTCATGAAATTTTCTTTTTATAGAAAATTTTCATGAAATTTTCTTTTTATAGAAAATTTTCATGAAATTTTCTTTTTATAGAAAATTTTCATGAAATTTTCTTTTTATAGAAAATTTTCATGAAATTTTCTTTTTATAGAAAATTTTCATGAAATTTTCTTTTTATAGAAAATTTTCATGAAATTTTCTTTTTATAGAAATTCATGAATTTTTTTAATTCATGAAATTTTCTTTTTATAGAAAATTTTCATGAAATTTTCTTTTTATAGAAAATTTTCATGAAATTTTCTTTTTACAGAAATTTTTCATGAAATTTTCTTTTTATAGAAATTTTTCATGAAATTTTCTTTTTATAGAAATTTTTCATGAAATTTTCTTTTTATAGAAATTTTTCATTGGATTTTTGTTATTTAAATTTTCTTTTTATCAAAAATTTTTATTAAATTTTGTTTTTATAGAAATTTTTCATTAGATTTTTTTATGGAAAATGTTCATTAAATTTTCTTTTTATGGAAAATTTTCAGTTAATATTGTTTTTATAGAAAATTTTCGTTCAATTTTCATTCAATTTTCTTTTTATAGAAAATATTCATTAAAATTTATTTTTAAAGAAAATTTTCTTTAAATTTTCATTTTATAGAAAATTTTCTTCAAATTTTCATTTTATGGAAATTTTTTTTAAATTTACTTTTTATGAAAAATTTTCAATAAATTTTCTTTTTATGGAAAATTTTCATTAAATATTGTTTTTGTAGAAAATTTTCTTTTAATTTTCATTTTATGGAAAATTTTCATTACATATTGTTTTTATAGAAAATTTTCTTTCAATTTTCATTTTATGAAAAAATTTCAATAAATTTTCATTTTATAGAAAATTTTCTATAAATTTTCATTTTAAAGAAAATTTTCTTTAATTTTTCATTTTAAAGAAAATTTTCTTTAAATATTCATGTCATGGAAAATTTTCTTGGAATTTTCTTTTTTTTTGGAAAATGTTAGTTATTTTTTTTTAATATTTTCGTTTAATATTCTTTTTATAGAAAATTTTTAGTAAAATTTCTTTTTAAATTTTCATAAAATTTTCTTTTTAAAGAAAGTTTTCATAAAATTTTCTTTTTAAAAAAAAATTTCATTAAATTTTCTTTTTATAGAAAATTTTCCGTAAAAAATTTATAGGAAATTTTCATTAAATTTTCTTTTTAAAGAAAAATGTTAATGTAATTTCTTTTAATAGAAAATTTTTAGCAAAATTTCTTTTGAAAGAAAACTTTTATTAAAATTTCTCTTTTAAGAAAATATTTTCGTGAAATTATGTTTTAGAGAAAATTTTAGTTATTAAATGTTCAAGTTGTTAAGTGTTTATTAATTATTAAGAAAATATCTTTAATTTTTTATAGAATTCTTCTAACAATAAAAATTTCGTTAATGTCCCTTATGGTGGAAAGTTGCGTCGGTTTTCACTGTTATGAGAAATATATTATTTTCATAAATTTTCTTTATAGAGAATATTTTTGTTCAAATTATCGTGAAAGCAATGTAACAACAAATTTTAATTTTCAATTTTTTAGTTTAGTTTGGTCTAAGATGTCTATTTAATGCCATTTCCTCAAAAAGTTATGAAAATTCATTAAATTAATGAAATTTCAAAATAAATGTAAAAGCGATTATTATTAAGTTAAACATAATTTTCTTCTTTAACAGTAATTTCCGTTAATAACTAAATTATTAATAAATAACTCAACAAATTGACAGTTAAAACAGCAAACAGTAAACATCAACAACAACATCAATCATTCAATAACTCATCAAATAATTTGATGAATGATTCAAAAAAGACCTCCACAATATAAAAAATTTCATTGACTTCTGACTGCCATTTTTAAATGAAATTAACCGTTATTTACATAAAAATACAAATTTTTAAAAAAAAATATTTTTTCATATAAAAATTGTTATTTGATTTAACAATTTTACAATAACAAAAAAATCATTTGTTTAATAATGGAAATTTAATGTTTAATTAATGTTTTTTTTTTGCCCAAATTTTATAATGAAAAAGAAAGTCAACTTTATCGCTTAAACTTGACTTTGTAAGGTTGAATTTGAGCCTTAGTTTATTTTTGTACCCTCCACCACCAAAAGTGGTGAAGAGAACTTTGTCATTACGTCTGCATAACGTATATATTCTTGTATAAAATTCAAATCTGAGCCGATTTAGCTGTCTGTCTGTTATTAAAACAATATTTGACAGAGAAATTTGGTCAGAGTATTTGTTATAGTCCAGAGAAATTTTCTATTTCAAATTAGCAACATTGGTTTAGTATATCAAAAAAGATATAGACCGATATCTGAGACGAAAATTTTTCGTAAAACTGTCAATTAGAAATCGACAAATTAGAATAAGATTTTAGCTTAATATAAAGTTATATAAAATTCATTATCATTTTAAAAATTATAAAAATCGGTTCAGAAGAAAAAAGTTAAAGCCAAAAATATAAATAATTTCATGACTCATTAAGTGTTCCAGTGTTGTATTCAACATAAACTGGGTGTATGTGTGAGTGTGTATGTAGGAAATATAACGTATTTACTTACACGCATTTATGGTGGAGGGTATTTAAAAATTCGGCATAGCCGAATCATAGCATTATTACTGATTTTACTTCATTGTTAAGTATTAAATGTTTGGCCCATGACCTTAACGGTAAAATGTGGTACTAAACTGTCTGTTTTTAAAGCAAAATTAGCAAATTTATTGTTTATTGTTGGAAAATTTTCACATAAAATATTTATCTGTTTTTAGTTAACTGAAAATTTATTTTCCAGATTTTCTATTAAATTTTATGGGAAAGAAATTTTCATTAAAAACTTTAAGTTTTTTTAAGGGACTTAAAAAAGCATGCAATTTTTTTTTGTACCTACAGTGAAGGTTGTAGCTTTAAGTCTAATTTACTTTTACTATTTTTATATCGCTTTTTAGTCCATAATTGGCACAAGGTTTTTTCATTTGAAATTATTTTTTTAATCTCGAAGGCATCTTTTAATAGATTTTTATCATTTAAAATTTGTAGTCCATTAACTTAGTTTTTTTTTTGATTAAGATAAATATTTATTAGTCGCTTTTATTTAGTTTCTTACTAAAATATCGTAATAATTATTTATGGCGTAATAACAATTAAATTGTCAAAATTTACATTAATTAAATACACAATATTTTTTTTGGATTTACGGTTATTTTTTGTGTAATTTTTAATGTAAACACGTTTTGTTTCACTTAAAAAGAGAGATTTATTTAAGAGCGACATTAATCAGAGATAAACAAAAAGATAATTAAAATCTGAATGTCTTATGTATGGACAGCTGAAATGGTAAAGGGTCACTTTGTAATACCAAATTTCAGTATAATAACTGGGTCTTTGATCGAATAATTAAATCAGTAGCTGATTAAAAATTAGATTTTAGTGTAAATTTAGATCTTTATAAACGTGATCAATGTCTAATTAAAGATCAGAAGATGTTAGTATTAGTATAAGATCAGAGCTTTATTAACTACATCAGTATCTAATAAGGATCAGAATTCTTTATAAAAAAGATCAGATCTTCATTTTGGACTCTGTCCAAAATCTTAGAAACTTTTGTACAAGATTTTATAACATGTTTTGCGTACAGGATCAGAGTGTTGCTTATATAGATTCTATATACAAGATCAGAGCCTTGTATTTGTGATCAGACTCTTGTTTATAAAATCAGAGTGTTGTATTCGAGATCAGAGTCATGTATACAGGATCAGACTCAGGGTGATCTATACAAGATAAAATTCATATTTAGAAAATCAGAGTCAAAGGATCAAAGTCTCATATAGAGTCTGATATACATTATTATTGCAATGGATTATATAATTATATTAATAAGAAATCGGTGTCTGATAAAAGATCAAAGATCTATACTTTAAAGACATTTAAAATTAAAGATCAATTTCTAATTAATTTCTGAAAAATCTAGGAATCTGCCTAAAATATCAGTTAATTGTATGGAATTCTTTTTTAAATATTAGATTTCTTTATAGTATATCTGAGACTTTTGTATGGGATAAGACACTTGCATAAGAGATCAAAATATTCTATATAGATTGCGATTGTCGAATACAAGATCGGGGTCATCTTTACATGATCAGGTGTTTCATATATAATCTTATATACAAGATTAGAGTATTGGTTACAGGATCTGTATTGATGATCATGCTTTAGTATATATAATCAGAGTAATGGGTGTAGGAAAGGAGAATTATATAGAGTTTTGTTTAAGTTATTATGATTTGAATACAATTTTTGTGCAAAATCAATATTTTGAATACAGGATAGGGGATATGAATATGTTATCAGTGTATTCAAGATCGAAATCTTATATTTCATAGCTTCGTTAAATAGATCGGATTATTGTGTAGAAAATCACAGCCTGATATTCATGATTAGATTACACTCAGAAAAAAATCAATGTAAAATTAATTAAATTTAAATAAAATTATTTACTTCGTTGTTAAGTATTAATCTTTTTCAGTTATGATTTTGCTTCATAGACATTGTTTCCCAGAAAAAAAACAGCTTCTTGAGAAAATTCTTGAATTTTTACTATTTGAAATTTTACTATTTTAATGTAACTTTAAATATTTATCGTTGTATAATTTTATATATTAATATTGAAATGTGAAAACGTTCAATTTAAAATAAATTCAATAAATTTATGCAATCTTAAATCAACTATGTTCAACGTTGATTTTGCTTCATGATATTTTTTTCTGTGTATCATATAAAAGATTAATACTCTGTTTACACGATCAGTGTCTTCCAATTAAGATCAAGAATATTTTTAGCATACAAAATCATTTATCTGAAAGCTCAGAACTTAGAAACAATTCAGTGAACAGATATTCGTAGAAAAAATTAGAACTTTGTATCTATTGGGGACTTAAATAAGAGATAAAACTCGTGTACAAAAGTTTAAAACTTATGCATAATTTTAAGATCAAATTATTCAATAACAGATTAAAGTCTTGTATACGTGATCTGATTCTTTTTTATCAAAATCAGAGTATTTTGTACAAGATTAGGAACTTTTAAGCAAGATCGCAGTCTTAAGTGAAAGATAAAAATCATCTTATAGGAAAAGATCTTATAAATGTCTTGACCATAAGATCAAAATATCATAGCCACGATCTCAGACTCTCTCGACTTTAAGAACAGAATATTTTCATTATTTTCTAAAAAAAAAGCATTTTACAATTTTCTAAAGTTTTGACTTGATTTTAGGAATTTCTAAATCTTATCCTAAATTTCCGACCTTTTCGATATTCTCCAACCATATCTTTGATTTTTTATCAAAATAAAATTAAAACTTACAACAACTAACAACAAAAATTACAACAAAAAAAATCAAATCAAAATTTGTAATTAAAATAATTGACCCAAAAAACTATAAATTTTTTGACTTTCAATTAAAATCAAATTTAGTTTTAGTTTTTTTCTCTTTTATTTAAAGTTATTGAATTTATTTTAAATAAATATAAATTGAATTTAGTTCAATACACACACATACATACTCACAGAGTGTTAAGGTGGATATCACACAACATCAATCAATTAAATAAAATTTGAAAATAAAACTTTTTTCCAAAGAAATACAAATATTTGAATTTGTATGTGTGTCTGTTTTTTATCTTAATTTAAAGTTTTAATTTTTATTATTTAAAAAGATTTTTTTTTTTTTTTTTTTTTTGAAATTTCCGAAATGTCAAAGATCACAAACAAAAATTTCTTTATAATTAACAGCACATTTTCAAAATCTCTTTTTCTTCTCTTTTTTGTTTTAATTTTTTATAAAACATAAATATTTATAAGATTTATAATTTTAAAATAAAAAAAAAAAACAAAACAAAACTTAAATGGGAGAAAATATATTTAGATCACTTTTCCATGAATGGGGAGAAAACAGAAATCAAAATTCTAGTTTGAGGTTTTAATAATAAAAAAAGATGAAAAATGATATCATAAATTATTTACAGGTCTAGACGAAGTGCATCCCACATTTGTATCTCAGATTTTTTAAAAATAATGTTTATTAATTTTTTTTTTTTTGGAAATATTAAATGTTTATTAAGGTGTGTCATAACACCACAAGCAACATATTTAGGAAAAATATTAGACAAAATTATGGTTTGATACATATTTGACAACAATTTGTGATCCCTTAAACAGATCTTGGTTTAATGTAACATATGAAAATCGTTAAGTTTTATGTTTTCTTCGTTGCAGGAATTTCTAGTAAATGATTTTGGGAAACCTCTCAAAATATTTCAATTTATTTAATTTAATTAAATTTTCCATAACTTTAAGTTGGTGCCATTATAATGCACGATATTAACTGAGAGTTAGATCTTAATGACAAAGCATTTTTTCTAAATCAATTTGACGTTTCTAGTTCAGTTCTAGTTCAATTTTAGATCAGTTAAGTTCCACTTCTGTTCTAATTCAGTTTTAGTTCTGTTCAGTTCTAGTTTAGTTCTAGAGCAGTTCTAGTTCAGTTATAGTTTAGTTCTAATTCAGTTCTAGCTCGATTTATAGTTCAGTTATAGTTCAGTTCTAGTTTAGTTTTAGTTTAATTCTTGTTCAGTTCTAGTTCAGTTCTAGTTCAGTTCTAGTTCGATTCTAATTCAGTTCTAGTTCGATTCTAGTTCAGTTCTAGTTTAGTTCTAGTTCGATTCTAGTTTAGTTCTAGTTCGATTTATAGTTCAGTTCTAATTCAGTTCTAGTTCGGTTCTAGTTCAATTCTGGTTCAATTCTAGTTCAGTTTTAGTTCAAGTTCCGTTTTAGTTCAGTTCTTATTCTTGTTCAGTTCTAGTTCAGTTCTAGTGCAACTCTAGTTCAGTTCAAGTTCCGTTTTAGTTCAGTTCTTATTCTAGTTCAGTTGTAGTTCAGTTCTAGTACAATTCTAATACAGTTCTAGTTCATTTAACTTTAAATAGAGGAAAGCTTTAAGAGAACACTTTCATTTAATATTACTTTTATATCTACTTGAGGCCACTTTTTCAGTTGTAATAAAAGTAATCGCAACATTAGGACTCGTTTTAGTTCATTCTACACCAGATCATCATTTTGATGATATGATTAACCTCTTATTCTCTAAATCATATGCTGTTTTAGGAAAAGATTTTAAAAGACTGATTACTTTGGGAAAGAGTTATATAATTTTACATCGAAAACATGTCAGCAATTCACAAAAATCAAAATTTTCACTTTAAATTTATTTCTATTAACATCTAATTTTTAAACGAAACAATATTTTAAAAATCAAAAGTTTCACTTTTGAAAAAAATTCTATTTAAAAAAATTTCTTTTACAAATTCCAAACGACTTTTTTCTCTTTGGACATGAAATTAATCATCAAACAAAAATCCCAACAACAAATCACTTTTGCTTTTCACCAAAACAAAAAAAGAATGATTTTATTCAAACACCCATACAATCGCTTGTAGAAGAAACCGAAGAAGAGTTGTCTTTTTAACTTGGGCCATAAAAAGCGGAAGCAGCTTACGCACTATTAACTTAATGATCAGACCAAAATCTCAGAAACCAAAAAGAAATTATTTTGAAAAAAAAAACGACAACAAAATATTAAACAAATTAAATTTTCATCACATAATAAGACACACACTCATTCATTCATTCACTCTAAAGTAGTAAAGACTTTACAAACGACTATAGTGAGTATATTTATGAGCATTTTTGGGGCCGCATAGTAAGACAGACGGACGTTTGGAAAGGCAGTGAAAGAGGCGACATGGAAAGATAATTTTAGAAAACAAAACAAAAACAATGCGATAATATTTTATAGTTAAAAATGACAAAGTCAAGTTGCATACGCATATGGAAACATAAAATATTAACAGAGATTTAAAAGAATGAAAACATTTCACATGCATTTTAAAATTCCTAAACCTCAAATTTTTATAAAATATTTTATTAAGATTCCTATTTTAACAAAAAAAAAAAAATGCAAATTTTAATAAAAAATTAATCTTTTATCTAAAATATGTTTTTTACAAAAAATAATAATTTTTTGCTCAAATTTTTGTTTTTCACCAAAATTTAATTTTTTCAACAAAAATTTATTTTTTTTTTTCAAAAATTAAATTTTTAACCAAAAAAGTTAGATTAAATGTTTATCAAAATTGTCAGTACTAATTTTGTTCAAGTTCAGTTCTCCTTCAATTGTAGTTCAGTTTTAGTTCAGTTTCAGTGAACTGGAAGTTCTAGTTTAGTTCTAGTTCGGTTCTAGTTTAGTTCTAGTTCAGTTCTTATTCAATTCCAGTTCAATTTTTGTTCAGTTCTAGTACAGTTCAAGCTCAGTTCTAGTTCAGTTAAAGTTCAGTTCTAGTTCAGTTCTAGTTCAGTTCTAGTTCAGTTCTAAGTCAGTTCTAGTTCAGTTCAAGCTCAGTTCTAGTTCAGTTCCAGTTCTAGTTCGGTTTTAGTTCAGTTTCAGTTAAGTTCGAGTTCAGTTATAGTTCCGTTCTAGTTCAGTTCTAGTACAGTTCAAGCTCAGTTCTAGTTCAGTTAAAGTTCAGTTCCAGTTTAGTTCTAGTACAATTACTGTTCAGTTACAGTTCCAGTTCAGTTCTTGTTTAGTTCTTGTTGAATTCCAGTTCAGTTCTAGTTTAGTTCTTGTTTAATTCCAGTTCAGTTCTAGTTCAGTTCTTATTCAATTCCAGTTCAATTTTTGTTCAGTTCAAGCTCAGTTCTAGTTCAGTTTCAGTTCAGTTCCAGTTCTAGTTCAGTTTTAGTTCAGTTTCTGTACAGTTCAAGCTCAGTTCTACTTCAGTTCTAGTTTAAACATCTGAGATATATTAGACATTTTGATAATGTTTACTAACGAAATCAAATAATTCTTTTGAATGTCTCCTTCTTAAGATAATTTAAGTTAAAGTTAACAGATGTCTAAAAAATTCCATACGAATTAACAATTTCCCTCCTTTAGTGTGTTGTCGAGTATTTAACATTAATTTGGTACTAAAATAGTACATATACTAAACACGATACTTATTTAGTTGTCGGTGACAGAGAAGAGATACATTTTATAGTTGTAAATGTTTTTGTTGTTGTTGTTGTTATTGTTGCTCATTAAATTATTAGTGTCTGTCTGTCCTTCTGTCTTTCTACTTGTTATGCTTCAAGCATTTAACTAAAGTATATGTAATGCAGTGTGAAATGCAGTATGTTTTGGATTTTTATATCATGTATATGTATCATGTATATTATTTTATATTTCTCATATTTTTAAAATAGTTCAACAACTTTAGATTTTAAATCTTCTTTTTTGTTTTTGTTGTTCGTAATAATCAAAAGATGAAAAAAATCATAATAATTTTATTAAGTTTGTTTTTATTATTCGTCGTATGTGTTTTTGTTTTATGGGAATTTATGCTTAAATTTTATGGCGAGAGGGGGAACCGAAGGAGAGTTTAAAAGTTACTTATGGTTTTTAGTTGTTAAACATGTCACACAGTTTGTTTTAATATAAAATACGATACGATAAGATACGAGTGTTTTTGCTGTATAAAAGGAAGTTATTTTTTGAAAGAGGGACAAATGAAATCCTGGATAAACATTTTAAACGAAGAATTAGTGTTACTGTGAACAGCTAGAACATCTACGTTAAAATTATACCAGAGCCAAATATCTCTCAATTGGCCTTAGCTCCGGTCGGTTTGAACATATTATTGTTCATATACTATACAAGGCCTTGTTATCCATAGGTACACAATGTCAGTTCAGACCAAAAATAGGTGGACACATTATGAAGTTTTATGAATGTAGAAACCTTTATTGGAAATATTTCTTGATGTTAATTTCGGAGCCCGTTGTAATAAATAATTGGCTCTTTTTGCCACAACTACATATTGTTTGTCATACCAAGAATTTTTGGGGATATTTTGACTGCTTTTGTGTCCCAAACTATTCTTCAACATTTCCTCTAACATCAGCAACATAAAAATTTTGAAAAGGAAGTTGCAAAAGTTGGGCAGATTTACGTTTACGTTTCATCATCATTTATGCATCAAGAACATTTAAAAAAAAATACTTCAATTTCCGTGCGCAGTTTTTGTTCCTGTCAGGAACTTTTTGAGCATTTAATTTTTTTTACCTGCCTTAACTAAAGTAACCGATTTGGTTGCGTACCGGATGTGGTGAGAGCTCTTTTTATATTATGTTTTTTATTTCTTGACTTTAGAAACATTATCAGGACCATTCCTTGTACCTGAACCAGGTTTTCTATTGACAGACAATTGGAAACAGTTTAACAGCACAACTTTGAATTTTGGACCAACTTTTTGTAGGACCAAATTGAGTTTTGTTGAAAATATTTAATAATTAAAGTACGCACTTTTAATCAGAAAATATTTAAATTTCTTATTAAATAATTCAATTTATAATTTATTCAAAACTTTGCCTTAATTTAAAACAAATTCATATTTGCAAAAATTCTTTGAATTCTTGTTCTACTTGAGGCAACAGAATTTGCTTAAAACCTCAATTTGTTTCTCTTGAAACTATTTCAACTCACAAGTGCATGGTCAAAATAATAAACCGTAACGATTTCTAAAATACAAAATAAAATAAAATAAAAATAACAGAACAAATAAAATGAAATGAAAAAAAAAGAAAAACAAAATTAGTGCAACCAACTCATTCAAACATTACGAGTTGCAAGTTTAAAAAAAAAACAAATAGAAATAAAAATTGTAACAATAAAATAAAAACAGCATGAAATTTTCAACTCAAAGTCGGAAATACGAAATGAAAAATAAACTAAAAATAATCTCAATCTCTGAGCATTAAACTTTAAAAAAACAACAAAAGAAAAAGAACAGAAAATCTAAAACTCTAGGATTTTTTAAAGCATTTTTCGCTACACAGAGAAAAATATTTAAAATCTTTTTAAAAACAAGACTTTCCAAATTATCCTTTTAACTTACATTGGCCTTTAAAACGCCTATTCCTAACCAACCTTAGCATACTTTTAGGCTGTTCGTTTTAAATGAGTAAATCAATGTTATCAAATGTTAACCTTTAATTTTCTCTAAGTGTTTTATTGGCCTAATGCCAATTCCTTGTTGAAATTTTTAATGTTCATAATTTTTTCCTATTTTTTTTTTTATTCTCTTCTACTTATTATTTACTCGTCGTCTATTTTTTTCTCTGACTATTTGTTTGCTTTAGTTTACAACAAATTTTCTTCTTTATTTTTTATTATTTTTTGATTTTTTTCTGTGTTCTTTTGTAAATGGCCCGTATTTGTTTAGTAACTGTTAAAAGTTACAAAGAAGAGGTTTAAAGGAATTTATTAAAACAAATTTCTTTCAATTCTGTTTTTATAGAAAATTTTCATAAAATTTTGTTTTTATAGAAAATTTTCATAAAATTTTGTTTTTATAGAAAATTTTCATAAAATTTTGTTTTTATAGAAAATTTTCATAAAATTTTGTTTTATAGAAAATTTTGTTTTTATAGAAAATTTTCATAAAATTTTCTTTTTATAGAAAATTTTCATAAAATTTTCTTTTTATAGAAAATTTTCATAAAATTTTCTTTTTATAGAAAATTTTCATAAAATTTTGTTTTTATAGAAAATTTTCATAAAATTTTGTTTTTTAGAAAATTTTCATAAAATTTTGTTTTTATAGAAAATTTTCATAAAATTTTGTTTTTATAGAAAATTTTCATAAAATTTTGTTTTTATAGGAAATTTTCATAAAATTTTGTTTTTATAGAAAATTTTCATAAAATTTTGTTTTTATAGAAAATTTTCATAAAATTTTGTTTTTATAGAAAATTTTCATAAAATTTTGTTTTTATAGAAAATTTTCATAAAATTTTGTTTTTATAGAAAATTTTCATAAAATTTTGTTTTTATAGAAAATTTTTATAAAAAATTTTTATGATTTTTTTATCAAAATTTTTTATTTATTCTTTTCTTCATATAGAAAATTTCAATTAAATTTTTGTTAAATTTTATTTAAAAAGAAAATTCCCATTCAATTTTCTTTTTATACAAAATTCTTGAGAAATATTATTTTTATAGAAAATTTATGTGAATCTTTTTTATAGAAAAGTCTTGAGAAATAATTTCGTTTTTATAGATTTTTTTTAATTTTCTAGAAATTTCTTTATATATAAAATTTTCTTCATATAGAAAATTTTTCTTCAAAGAGAAAATTTTCGATAAATATTCTTCATGCAGAAAGTTTTCATTAAAATTCTTCATACAAAAATATTTTGATAAATTTTTTTCATAGAAACCTTTCGTTAAATTTTTACAAAATTTTCTTTATATAAAAAAATATTTTAATTTTTTAATATCAAAAATATTTGTTAAGTTTTTTCTTAGCGAAAATTTTTGTTGTATTTTTATAAAAAAATTTTTGTGAGATAAAATCTCAAAATTTTATAGATAATTTTTATGATTTTTTTTATAGAAAATTTTCGTTAGAATTCCTTTTTAATGGAAATTTCTATAAAATTTTTGTATTGAATTTTCTTTTTTTAAGAATTTTGCATGAAATTTTCTTTATATAGAAAATTTACATTAAATTTCCTTTTCATAAAAATTTTTCGTTAAATTTTCCTTATATAGTGAATTTTCATTGAATATTTTAATGTGAAAATTCTTCTATGAAATTTTCTTCTATGTAAAATATTTATGGTGATTTCTTGTTGTAGAAAATTTTTATAAAATTTGATTTTTCTGAAAAATTTTCGACAGCCTTTCTTCTGACAGATAATTTTGAGTAAATATTTTTTCTAATTGAATTTTTTTAAATTTAGAACGTTTTTATGAAGTTAGCTTTTGTACAAAATTTTCGTTAAATTTTCTTTTCATAAAAAATGTTCGTTTAATTTTTTTATAAAAAAATTTTTGTTAAATTTTTTCTATAAAATTTTTTTGTTAAATTTTTTCTATAAAATTTTTTAAGTTTTCTTTTTTTAGAAATTTTTCTTTTATAGAATTTTTTTCGTTATATTTTTTTATAGACATTTTTCTTTAAATTTTCTTTTATAGACATTTTTTGTCAACATTTCATAAACAATTTTCGTAAAATTTTCTTTTTATAGAAAGTTTTCGTTAAGTTTTCTTTTTTTAGGAATTTTTCTTTTATAGAAATTTTTTCGTTATATTTTTTATGGAAAGTTTTCTTTAAATTTTCGTTAATAGAAATTTAGTCAACATTTTTTGAAGCTGAAGATTTAATTAGTTTTATTTTCTCTCGTTAATTTGTTTAGTTATTAGAAAGTACAGCATACATTAAGGGTTTTATTTTCTTATGCGCAGTTAATCTTTAATTTTCGTTAACTTATCCCCAAATTCCTTTAGATCTCTGATTAACTTTTTTTCAATTATTATCAAGTCTATTGTCTGCAATTACTGCTGCCATTTGCATTATTTTTTCATCCTCTTGATATTGTTTTTCATGTTTTTTTCGCTAGAATTACAGAATTTCCTCATTATTTTTTATTAGTAATGGATTGTTAATGCTTATTAGAGCTGGAATAAAAGAAATTTATGCTGAACTGACAGTAAATCATGGGATTTTTATAATTTTTTTAAACCAACAAAAAACCATCAAGAACAGCAGCAGCAATAGCATCAACATTAACAGCAGCATCTCATCATAATCAACTTTTATTTAGATGACTGAAGAATGAAGAAATGACTAAATGAGTGAATGAATGACTGACTGCTTATTTGGCTGTTGGCTGTAAATAACAACAACAAAAAAACTGTTTACAATAACAAAATTATAAAACTTTTTGTTTTCAAATGCAAAAATGAATCGAAAAATTTTGCACTAAATTTGTTACAGACAAAAATGTTAAAAACAGAAATTGAAATTAAATGAAAAAGAACGAAACGGTATGGAATGGAATTAAGAAAACTTTTATTTTTATTTTCTTTTAAATTTTATGAATTTTTATTATTTATTATTTTAGCTTTTACCCGTTGCGCTTTGCTGTACAAAAATTTTCCACAATCCTTAAACTCAAACGACCTTTCACAAGTTACAGGGTGTTTCAAAAAAAGTAATTGGAACCAAATTTCTCACTGTTATAGTACTTTAGATATTTGATAATCAATATTTGTTTTGTATGGGAGCTACTCTTGCTCTTGATCCTACCCGTTCTACATTTTGCTCAGTGAAACAGATCCTTGAGAAAGTGAAGTGGAGACCAAATTTCAGAATTTTCTTTTGTATAATTCTTTTGATATTCGATAAACAATATTTACTTTGTATGGGAGGTACCCCTTTCCCTACCCCTATGGAAATTTTTTATATCCTTTATTACATTCGGGTACTTTGGGATCATTTTGTGATAATTTTAGCAAAATTGGCGCTCCCATTTGGTGTCCATGCGTCACCAACATGCATACATATATACAAATATCCTTTTTTATATATATCGATGGGTTTTCTTCTTGTTTTCTTTCTTTTCCTAATGAATTTTTTTCCAAACCTCTTAAGATGAGAAACTCTAAAGAATATTTCAATAATTTAATAGTTTTCAAGTAGATTTTTATATCCTACACAACCGTTGGGTATTATGCGTTTATGCAGATGTTTGCAACATACAGAAAATATTGTGTTTCAACAACCTTTAGATATACCGTTCGACTCGGAAACACTTTCTAAGTCGATTTAACAATGTCTGTCCGTCTGTCTGTCTGTCTCTCTGTTTGGCTGACTGTCCACATAAACGTTGTGAACACTCTACAGGTTGCAATTTTTCAGATATCTTGATGGAATTTGGTACTGGTTATTATTTTGGAGCAAGTACGAAGCCTATTACAATTGGTCATATTCGATTCAATATTTCCGGTACCTTCCATACAAATGTCCATTCGGAATAGAATTTAAAGCTCATAAAAGTCCCAAATAAAAAGAGAACATTTTCAAAAAGAAGTCTTATGATATTTTAAACTGATGTGCCATATTATGCGTTGGTAGGTCCCTAAAATCCCTCTTCCAAATATCACTTTAAAGGCTTGAACATTTTGGTATTGTAACAAAATTTACTAAAATTAAGGAAAAAAAGTCGATATAAAAAATAATGCGAGGGAACGATCCATAATTTCTGTTAGCAACCATATAATGTCTAGAAGAATTCATTCTAAAATGCTTAAATGTCAAATAAATGTGAGTGTTCCAATAATGAATTGCACACTTAGGAATAAATCCGAAAATCAAATTATACGAGAGTCGTTTATTCTTTCTCGTAACTATCATTAATAACCACTATTGTTATAAAGGGTATTATATAGTCGCGATTGACCGACCATAATATTTTTACTTGTTTTTTTGTATTTTTAGTATAAAATTTTATTGATTAATTTTTTTTAACAAACGAATATTGAAGTACTTGACCAAAAATTCCTTGACTTAAAAAATACGGTAAAAATATATATAAAAATAATTGATATAAAAATCAACAACAAAATACATTTTATAAATTTAAAAAAATAAACGAAAAACGTCAATTTTATGTTCTTTTTAAAACTCAGTCTTGTATATTATGGATACCCTACACTAAAATTTCCATGATCACTGAAAAAGAAACAAAACGCAACTTGGTCCCACAAATGTTGCTTGTCCGTTAATAGAAAACCTGATTCAGTTGATGGAAAAAATAGGATGCATTTTACAGTAGAAAAGTATATCAGTGTTCGGTCTAGTCGGTGGGAAAAGTTAAAGCTAAAGCAGGTTTCAAAACATGAAAAGCTCAGAAGGTTCTTGACAGGAATGCTGCTAAAATGGACAGTTCGGAAACAGAACAGAAAGTCAAGATATCTGAAAAAATATATTCCTTCTGCGTTATTGATGACGAAACGTATGTCCTGGCAGATTTTTTTTACTTCTGTATGTTGGTGATGCCCGAGAGTCAAAGTTTCCAACAAGGTTTTTGGCATGGCAAAGAATATTCAGCTGCGGCAAAGGAAGTTAATCGTTTCTTACAATGGGCTCTAGAAATACCGAATCCTTGATGTAAGGATTGTTATTAATATGCTTCCATTCGCAGGACTTCATAATGGGACCACTTATTTTAATACTGACTTGGCATCCTTTCACTATGGTAAACAAGTCCTTGAGTGGTACCAGAACATCAATGTGGGATTGGTAGGTAAATCCTGCAAACTCGCTGGAGCAAAAGCCAATGGTCCACAAAAATGTGCAAAAAGTGTGTTCGATTTTAAATGGACACTACCTGTTCGAACAAAGTGACAAAAGAAAAAAACTAAAAAAGGTTAATGAAAGGGTTTCCGAAAAAGGTTCAAAATTTCATCACTTGTGATTAAATTATAAATACATTTTTTTCTAAATTCTTTAAATATTTAAAAAATCATCAAATTTTCTTTTATAGAAAATTTTCGTTAATTTTTTGACTGGCATTTTTCATTAAATTTTATTCTTATTAAAAATTGTTTTGTTAAATTTTCTTCTTATAGAAAATCTTTGATAAATTCTTATAGAAAATTTTTGATAAATTTTTTTCTTATAGAGAATTTTTGATAAATTTTCTTTATATAGAAAGTTTTCTTCAAATTTTCATTAACTTTATTTCCTTCTTTTAGAAAATCTTTGATAAATTTTCTTCTCATAGAAAATCTTTGATAATTTTTTTTCTTTTAGAGAATTCTTGTTAAATTTTCTTTATATAGAAATTTTTCATCAACTTTTCTTTATATAGAAAATTTTCATTAGATTTTAGAATATTTTTGATTAATTTTTTCTTACAGAAATGTTTGCATATATTATCTTCTAATAGAGACTTTATTTTTCGTAAAATTTTCTGTTTATAGATAATTTTCATCAAAATTTCTTTATATAGAATATTTTCGATAAATTTTGTTTCAATAGAAAATTTTCGTAATTTTTTTTTAAATTTTCGTTAAATTTTAGAAATCTTTTGATAATTTTTCTTTTTAAAGAAAATTTTTTAATTTTCTTTATAAAGAAAATTTTCGAAAATTTTGTGTAAAGAAATTTTATTGTTAAATTTTCTTTATAAAATTTAATTTGATAAATTTTTTCTTACAGAAAATTTTTAGATAAATTTCCTCTTATAGAATTTTCTTCCTTTAAATAAGATTTCTTATAGAAAATTTTTATTAAATTCATTTTTAAAGAAAAAGTTTTTAAATTTTATTTTATAAAAATTTTCTGTTAAATTTCATTTTTGATTGGTTTTTCCCAAAAATAATTGATAGAACTTCAGTAAACTGTGATAAGTAAATATAAAATATGATCGCAAATACTTTTCAATCTCAATGAATAAACTTCAATTGAGCCCAATTTACGATAGAGGGTACTTAAAATTCGTTATCGGTGAATCTTCACTTGTTTTCAATAATTTTATTTTTCTTGTATGAATTTAAATAAAATTTTTGTTACAATTTTTTTTAGTTTGTCAAGGTTTTCATATGCGATACATAAATAAATATTTGGCAACATGTCATCATCATGTTTTGCGAAAAAAATAATACACCGAACAAAAAAGCTCCCCTAAATCACAAATCAAATATTTTTCAACATAAAAATCTATTGACAGTTAACAACCAAAATTTCTATTAAAATCTTCTTTTTATATCTAAAATGTCTCTCAGTGTATTGAAATTTGAAATCAAAACATGCATAATATTTTATTTTATTTTTTATTTTGCTCTTCTTTATTGATGTTATTTTCAATCTACTATTTGCATTATTTTTCGTTTACCACGACATAAACAAATTCTAATAAATCAAAGTCATTGTTGAGTCAAAATAAAAGAAGACAAACGAAATAAAAATTCACCAAAAATAAAATGAAAAGAACTGAAAAATTGATAAATTTAAATTTATTCTTCTCAACTCCATCACCACAAGTGGTGAAGAGGGTATTTAACTTTGTTATTCCGTAGGTAACGCTGAAAAGGAATCATCTCAAACCCCATAAATCAAAATCTGAGTCGATGTAGTTATGTACGACGCCTGTTTGTTGTTGGCACGCTTACATCCACAATAATTGAAAGAGCATAATGAAATTTGGCCTGGGTATTTTTATAATCCTGAGAAGTTTCCTATTTAAAATCAGCCAAATCGATTCACTATATCATACTATATAGACTGATATCTGAGACAACCTCTAAGTTCCAGCGAAGAATTTTCATAAAACTTTCAATTAGAAATTGACAAATTAGATTGGGATTTTCTCATAATATAAAGTTATATGTACTTCATAATCGTTCCAAAAATTATCAAAATCGGTTCAGAAGAAAAAAAAGTTATAGCCAAAAATATAGTTTATGACACATTAAGTGTTCCAGTGTTGTATTTAAGAAACACATTTATATGTTATAGTCGTTTGTGAGAGTATGTGTGAGTGCATTTATGGTGGAGGGTATTGAAGATTCGGCCCTACTATTTTTACATAATAAATTTACCCAAATTTTTATCAAAACATTTGTACGCAATTTGTTTCTAAATAATAAAAAAATACAAGACTTTTTTATTTGAATGGACAAAAAATAAAATAAAATGAATTCAAATTCAAACAACAACTTGTTGAATTCTAAAGTTTTTCTCTTCTTATTAAAATTTTATAAAACCAAAATGCAAAATAAAAAAATAACGAATAAAAATTGTAAAATAAATTCAATTATTTTGAAAATAATTTGTTTATTGAAAAAAAGGTCTAAATGCCGCTTCAAAGATTTATAACTTCCTCAATTGGGTTTTGGAATATTTAATATACAAATCAAAATATATCGCAAAGAAATTACTATTTTAGGTAATATTTTTGAAAATACTTGAAATGGAGCAAATTGGCAGAATATTAAAGAAAATTATTTTAAAAGTCGATTTATTATGATTTATGAAAAGTTGCTGAAACTTTCCCGATATTTTTGCTAGATTCTATTTTATGAGACTTTTTTGATAAGTTTACTTTTTTAAAAAAATTTGTATAAATTTCAATTTTAAAGAAATTTTTGAAAATTTAATTTTTATAGGAATTTTTGATAAATTTGATTTTATAGAAAATTTTTATTTAATTTTTCTTTCCATAGGATTTTTTTAATGAAATGTTATTTTTAAAATTTTTTTAGAAAATTTTGTAGAAAATGTTTCTTAATATTAAAAAGAAAAAAAATTCTCAGAAATTTTTTCTTTAATTTCTCTAAAGAAAAGTTTAAATTTTCTCGTTTTGTAGAAAATTTAAACTTTTAAAGTTTTTTTTTTTAATTTCTTATGATATAATATTTTCTCTTATTTTTTCTTAAACAAATTTTTTTTATTTTGGATAAATTTTATTCTTTTAGATTTTTTTTTTTTGTAAATTTCCTTTTTATAGAGAATTTTTTATAAATGTATATTTTTATAGAGAAATTTCAACAAATTCGTATTGTTAATAAAATTTTTTATCAAAAACTTTCCATAGATTTTTTTTAAATTTTATTTTTTATAGAATTGAAATATTTTAATTTTTGAAGATTTTTTTTCGAAATTTTCACGAAAATCATTGTATAAAAAATTATAAAAAAATTTTCTCTAAAATCTCGTTTTTATTTCATAAAAATTTTTCTCTAAATATTCGTTTTATAAAAAATTTATGCCCAATTTTTCGTTTTATACAAAATTTCGTTCAATTTCATGTTATTTTTTCCTAAATTTTAGTTTTAAAGAAAAATTTCTTTAAATTGTTTTCTATAAAAAATGTTCTATAATTTTTATCGGAAAATTTTCTAAATAACAAACAATTTTCTCTAACCATTTCTTGAATGAAAATTGTTCTCTTAACTTTCTTCTAATAGAAATTTTTCATTTAACAGAAAATTTTCTTTCAATAAAAAATTTTCCCTGAATTGTTTCTTATGAAAAATATCTAAATTTTATTTAAAAAAAAATTTCTTTAATGGAAAATTTTGCTCTAAATCTTCTAATAAAAAGGTTTTCTTATATTTTTGTGTAATAAAAATTCTCACTAAATCTTTATATAATAGATTTTTTTTAATAAAACTTAATTTTCTTTTAATAGAAAATTTCTTCTTAAAGGACGTTTTCCCTAAATTTGCTTAATGTATAAATTTTATAATTTTTTTGCTGTTTTTCTTTTAATAAAAATAATCTAAATTTTTAATGAACAATTTTCTAAATTTTCTTCTAATGAAAATGTTCACAAAATTTTCTTTTAATGGGAGATTTTTCTCCAAATTTGGTTTAATTTAAAATTTTCTTAAAGTCAAAATCAGAAATTAATAGAAAATTATTCCTAAATTTTCTTTTAATATTTTTTTTCTGATTTTCTTCTAATAAAATTGATTTCTCTTTTTTTACAAAAAGTTTTTTTTTTCTATTTTTTAATAAAAAATTCTCGAAGCTTTCTTCTCTTATTTTGTTTTAATATAAATTGTTCTCTTAACTTTCTTTGAATAAAATAGAAAATTCTCTAAATTCTTATTCAGTCGAATTATTTTTAAATAATTCCAAAATGTTCTTGTAAAGAAAATTCTTTAAATTCTTCTAAAACAAAATTTTCTCAAAATTTCTAATTGATTTCTTTTTTAATTTTTTATCGAAAATTAATTCTCAATTGTTTTTTATAATAGAAAATGTTCTTTTAATAGAAAATTTCTCAAAATTTTCCATTTTTTATAGAAAATTATCTCTAATAATTTCACAGAAAACTTTGTTTAAATTTTATTTTTACAGAAACATTTTTCAGAATTTTCATTTTATAGAAAATTTTGTTATTTTTCGTTTACAGAAAATTTTCTCTCAATTGTTCATTTCATGGAAATTTTTCTCTTAACTCTTCATTTCAAGGAAATTTTCTCTTAATTTTCTTTTTAAGTAACATTTTTTAATACACTTTGTAATAGAGGAAAATGATATCTATTTCATGCATCCTTAAAAGAAATTTTATTTTATATTATTTTATCCTTTTTGATTTATGTTTTTTAGATCCTTTTTTTTTAAATTTCATTGGCTTCACTCTTTTGAATAAAACACTAAACTTTCTATTTTGTTAAAAACAAACTTTAAGCTCTCTCCCTTTCTCTCTCTATTTATCTAATATTAAGGATATATAAACTTTATATATCCTTCCTCCAACACCCTTTCACTGTATGATTTTGTTTATAAAACTTTAATCCAACTTCGCCTTTTTGGTGTTAAAATAAAATTTGAAAACTTTTTATTCATCAACACCTCTTTTTCTAGTTTTTATTTTATTTTTTTATTCCTTTTTGAAGCTTTTTTTGTAATGAAACTTTAAATATTTATCTAATTTTTATCACTCTTTTTTTTCATTTAGGTAAGTTTCTCATACCACTTAGGAATCTTTAACATGAATAGATTTTATCGATGAACATGATTTTATGATTCTTGTATTTAAACCAAAATTATTTATGTACATAAATAAAGTTAAAAGTGTTAAAGGCGTAAAAGGGCCGTTAAAGGTGTGGTAAGTTACGTATTTTAATTTAATTTTGAAATGTGTTTTGAATTTTAATTTTTTCCTAAAATAAGCTCTTTTTTTTGGATTTGAAACACAAAAAAGAAAAGATTTCAAAGAAGACCTTTTAAAGATATGTATTTTTTTGAAAAATAGTTTCTGAAAGAACCTTTGGAATCAGGGCCATTTTTTTTCAAATAAGTTCAATAATTTTACTCAAATTGTTGGCTGTTGTCCCAAGTATATTTCTATTGAATTTTAAATTAAACTGGCCCTGTAGTAAATAAGTTATAGAGCGATTTATGCGACAAGCTTAAGACGAAAATGAAGTTAATTAGTGAATATAAAACATTGCCTGTAATGTCCAGCTTCTGAATGAACATTTTCTCTGAATATTCTTCTAAGAGAATTTGATTTTAAATTTTCTTTTTTTGAAAATTTCCCTGAAATATCCTCAATAGAATTTTCTTTTCTAAATTTTCTTCTAATGATATTTTTAATTTTTGAAATTTTCTTTACATAATAAATTTTTTCAAAATTTTCTTTTAATAGAGAATCTTCTCAAAATTTCGTTTTATAGAAAATTTATTTTGAAATTTTCGTTTAAAGTTCTTCTCTATTTTTTTTATGAAAGATTTTTCAAAATTTTCTTCGTTTTTTTTTTAATTCTCTTCTAATAGAATTTTTGAAAACTTTTTTCTAACAGAATTTCGTATCAAAATTTTCTTCTAATAAAATTTTTTTTTTATTTTTTTTTTTTGAAAAATTTCCCTGTAATATCTCCTAATAGAATTTTCTTTTCTAAATTTTCTTTTAAAGATTTTTTAATTTTTAAAGAAATATTTTGTATAAATTTTCTTTTTTTTAATTTTCTTTACAAAATTCTCTTTTAATAGAGAATCTTCTCAAAATTTCGTTTTATAAAAAATTTATTTTGAAATTTTCGTTTTTAAGTTCTTCTCTAAAATTTTTATGGAAAATCTCTTTAAATGTTCTTCGTTTTTTTTTTAAAATTCTCTTTTAATAGAAAATTTTTGTAAACTTTTTTCTAACAGAAGTTCGTATCAAAATTTCTTCTTATAGAATTTTTTTTTGTAAATTTTCTTTTTTGGAAAAATTTTCCTGAATATTCTTCTTATAGAATTTACTTTTATTGGAATTTTTTTAAATAGTAGATTTTCTAAATTTTTTCTTAATTAGAAATTTTCTTTAAATTTCGTTTATATAAATTTTATTTTAAATTTTCTTTTTGTAAAATTTTCTTAAAAGTTTTCGTTTTTATAGAAAAATTTTTTGTTGCACTTCCATTCCCTTTTAAACAGGAGCATAATATACCTCCACTGGATTTGTCTCTTTTGATACAAATACAACAATATTATTCTTCCATCATTGAAGTGCTTTTTACCATAGTGACAGGATGTCAAGTCAGGTCAATAATAAGTGGAGAAATTATGAATTTAAATTCTAAATGGAATGAGCTTTCTTTGGTAAACATTCATTTAGGTAGATTTCGGTATTACAGAGCCCGTTGTAAGAAATTATTGGCTTAATTTGCCACAACTGCATTTATCATGCCAAGAACTTTTGGGAAATTTTGACTGCTTTGGGTCCAAACTTTTTAACAATTTTTTTTTGACTGCGAAAAACCTGCCAAGACATACGTTTCGTCATCCATAGTGCATCAATATTATTTTTTTTAAGAAAATTCTTCAAAATCCCATTAAATCGGTTAAGATTAAATTTTTTATAATTTTAGAATTCTCTTTTATATCTACAAAAATATATTTTAATTCCCTAATACCTTCACTTTTCTGGGTCACTATGAAGAATAAAGGACTTTGAATCTTTCTTCTTTTAGTAGTTAAAATTATAACAGAATTTTTTACCTCCAAAACACCAACACCCCCCCCCCCCCCTGGAATTTTCTAAACAAAAAAAATGTTTCTTTTTTACTTTGAACTCATTTTCTTTAACCGAATGATTTTCAAGTTTATCATCATCCATTTTACATCATGTAAACAACAAATCTACATCTACATTGAGAGATTTGAGGTGGAGGAATTTTGAATAAACAACCATAAAAGTTCATTGGCCCAAATAATGTTTACATAACAACTTTTTTCTTTCAGTTCTTTTAGTTGGTTTTTTGGAAGGGTTTTTTCCCCTTTTTTGTACTCTTTTTTTTCTGCTTTCAAAAGGTCTCAAGGAACAATTTTCTAAAAAGTGTTGATTATAAATGATTCTTGGACTTAATAAATGGAAATTTTGCTGATTATTAATTTTCAAACGGAGAGATTAAATATCATGTTTTCTTTTTGGAATCTTTTGTTAGCATTATAAGAGATTTATAATCTTATTTAGAAACGTATTTTGAATTTTTAAATAAATATTTATTTCATCTTTTGGTTTAGTTTATTAAAATCTATTTTTTGAGATTTATTTTTTACGATTGTAATGACCTTTTTTTCACAAATAAAATTGATAATTTTCAATTATCAAATATTAATGAGTAAGAAAATAATAATTTTTGAATCATCTATTAAATAATCATTTTAAAAGTCAATCTTAAGGTCTGGAAACGCCTTAAAAAAGGCACTTTAAGTTCAGTATACCACTTCAAGTGTAATCACACATATTGTGTGTATTGATATACTAAAGCGATTTTGCTGGTTTTAAGTAGAAAAACTTCTCAGGAATGTAAAAAATACTCAGGCCAAAAATCATTGAGCTTGTCAATTACTGTGGATGTGCCAACAACATACAAACAAACAGACATAACTTAATCGACTCAGATTTTGTTTGATGCAAGAATAAATATACATTATGGGGTCTGAAATGATTCCTTCTTAGCGTTATTACACGGAATAATATAATATACCCTCTTCACCGCTTGTGGTGAAGAGGTACACATGTAGATTTAGGTGTCGCCTAAGTGTAGTTTCAAAATCCCTCGTGGCATACTGTTTAAGTTATTAAAAATATTTTGCTAAAGTGCACTTTTACTCGAACAGCAGTTAACTTGC